>SJYG01000063.1:4968941-5002022 GCA_006410535.1 Litocranius walleri
ATGACTTTGAAAAATATATATAGATATAGATATTATATATGCAGATATATATTTACATCTATATATATCTTCAAGGTCATTTTCTGTGCCACCCAATTACAAAATTTGCATATTTTTGTGCACAAAGCATATATATATATAATAGTTTCACTCTATATTCATAATAAATTATGATTATCAATGCTCAAAAAAATATGATTTCCTTTTTAAAACATGTCCTGAGAAATCCCAATGTTGCAGGCATGACTCTAGGTGCATGGAACTTAGTTAAATAACAAAAGTTTCCACACTAAGACATTTTAGAATTTGAGAGCTTATAACTGTTACATATAATAAGTAAATTTTATGGTGTATTAGAAGATGGAAAGAGTGATAGAAAATGGGGAAGGGACAAGCAATATTATGTGAAACAGTTAGGAGGATCTGAAGCTCTTTGGCCTTAGAAAGAGCAGCTGATCTGGAATATGTGTATAGGGAGGTGCTATAGGAGGTGGCAGAGATCACTGACTGTAACATTCGAATCAAAACCTGAAGGATGTAAGAAGCTGGCCAAACAAATTTTTAGTTTTAGAACACCCAGAGCAATTCCTTTACTTAGGGAAGATCTATTGCATCAGTGGTCAATGTGACTAACATGAGTAATCCAAGATTAGATTATAATGAAGCTCAAGAGGTAATGGGGTGACCTCTTACAGTACCATGCAGGTCACAGTGGAGACTCCAACTTTTTAGTATGAATGAAATGAAGAGGATCTATAATTTTCTGAATAGGTTTACATTAAAAATGGCATACTCTAACAGCTATTTATGGGCTACCCTTGTGGCTCTGACAGTAAAGAATCTGCCTCAATGCAGGAGACTCAGTTTGTATCCCAGGGTTAGGAAAATCCTCTCCAGTATCCACCTCAGTATTCTTGCCTGGAGAACTCCATGAACAGAGAAGCCTGGTGGGTTTCAGTTCTTGGGGTCACAAAGAGTCAGACATGACCCAGCTGCACAACAGAATTTAGGAGAACAGGATAAATAGAGGAAGATGTGATAGTAGGTTACTACAGACATATATGAAGAGAATACACATATACATCCCAAAGAGAGGCATTTAGATGGCGGCATCAGAAATGGGGAGAATTATTCAGATACTGAGAATTGAACCAATGTGATTTCCTGATGCAGGAATCTCCTAATTTCTTATGGATGCAACATGTAAAGAGACCATAGAAAAAATTATCCACACTAGAAACCTTTGAGAGTACAGCAAGGTGACAAGATAATTAAAATAATATATTGAAAATTTCTATTTATTGATTGACAATTGTTTTATTGACTGACAAACTGTTTTTATTATACTAGTGACCCTATATTATAGTTGTATTGAAAATATTCAGTAAAATTTTATTTTTAATAAATAGAACAGATAACTGAAAGCTAAAATTTTTTTAAAAAGAACATAATTTTGGTTATCTGAACATTAAAATATAACATAAGCAAAATAATTATTCTGCAAACATTCTCATAGCCTCATATGCTCATATTTTAGTTATGTTTGTCTGTAAGACTATATCTCCTGCATTTTTAAAAAAGATCCTATTTTGTTTTGTGTTCACATAATTGGCTACAATCTGCTTCTCAGTTTTATTCTTTCAGTTAATAAATTTAAAATTATGATAAGTGACTTTACTCTCTATACCATAAAAAGCAATGGAGACGTTATTCTCTACATGATTTAATATACCTGGTAAACTCACAGAAATTTCTGCTGGAAGACATTCTCTATTCTACTTTATTTGACAATATTAATATTAGGTCTAAATATTTTGTTAAGTAGGTCATTTTGCTTTTATTCAGGGTATCATTTTTGAAGAAAGAGCTTTGCAGATGAAACTACTCAAATGATTTATTTTTATTATTTGAATACATTGCTAAATAAAGATACTGAAACTTTGATTCCAAACTGAATATAAATTATTCCAAATAAAAATAGTAGCTCTAGTCAATGATTTTTCCCACAGGTCTAAATAATTCTTTTTTGTTTGCTTTTACAGATATAAGTATGAGTTTTCTTATTTGCAATCATTATTTCCAGTAATTGAATTTTTCTAGCAGTTTCAAAAATGAATATATTGAAGTATTGCACTTGCAGAATAATTTGATTAAAGAATTACAGCTAGTTTATGAAAAAAACACATGAAACAATTTTGAGGAGTCATTTGCAATAACATTAAAAATCATTAATGGGATTTGTAGATTGATTTATAAAGTAATACTTCAAAGATTTTCTAAGATTTACAACTTAATGTACAGTAAGGAAAGTATATTTGCAATGTTTAAGACATTTTTGTATTTATCATTAGCTTCATTGCAAAAATTTTATAATTCAGTACTCTATGTATATTTTTCTTATAAATTTTAACAACTACAGCATTTACTTAAAAAATGTGGATGCTTGCTTATTTAGACATGATATAAATGATGTGTTCATCACAATCAATTTAAAGTACATTCCTTCTGTACAGATTTTTTAACCTAGTACTTGTTATTAATTATTAATGCAAGAATTAATAATTTGAACTTCAATCCTGAAATTTTAACATTGTTTACACTTTATTATAGCATTCAATATAATTTCAAACATCTCTTCTTTAACAGGATAAATTCCAAAGGTTTTGCTTTGATTCATTGAATGAGTAAAAAAAGCAATCCACTATTGGAATTTACTTAATTGATTTTCTACTAGGAGCACCTGATGATGGTGAGAGTTTCATTTTAACCCTGAAATTCTTCTGCTTAAGAAACTAACACATTAACATATTGTCGTTGTTTATTTGCTAAGTCCATGTCAGACTCTTTGTGACCCCATGGATTGTAGCTCACCAGACTCCTATGTTGGAGAAGGAAATGGCAACCCATTACAGTGTTCTTGCCTGGAGAATCTGAGGGATAGAGAAGCCTGGTGAGCTACCGTTTATGGGGTCACACAGAGATGGACACAGCTGAAGCGACTTAGCAGCAGCAGGCTTCTCTGTTCATGAGGTTTCCCAGGCAAGAATACTGGAGTGGGTTGCCATTTCCTTCTCCAGGGGACCTTCTTGACCCAGAGATTGAACCTGTGTCTCCTGCCTTGCAGGCAAATTATTTATCACTAAACCACCAGAGAAGGCCAGATAGCACATTAGCTCATATCACTTCAGTTCTCTATGTGCAACTGAATGGTAACATGAGAAAAAATAGTTTATGACATCAGTCATTTGATCTAAATGAAAATTCTTGCTTCAAAGGATGATATGCAAGTTTATCTTCTGTGGCTAACATTCTTTAAATTGTCCCCTTTGAAGATAAACTTCTTAAAATACTGACTTTAAAAGTAGAAACCAATGTATCTTGTTCCTTTTGGCTTTCATTTTCATGTTGCTGTGGTATCAGTTTGTTACCTAGGTGTGTGATTAATGTCAATAAAGATAGTATACAAATTAGTCTATGTTCAATACAGGACACAGGATGCTTGTGGCTGGTGCACGGGATGATTCAGAGAGATGATATGGGGTGGGAGGTGGGAGGGGGCTTTGGCATTGGGAGATCGTGTACCCCTGTGGCTGATTCATGTCAATGTATGGCAAAACCAATACAGTATTGTAATGTAGAATAAAGCATTAAAAAATAAACAAATAAATACAAAAAAATAAAATTATAACATCAAATTGCTCAAGTAACAAATATAGCATTTAATTTTCCATTTACTTTGTGGTTTAACTCTTTGGGATTAATTGTTGCCTACAGATTTTTGAAAAAAAAAAGCATACCTAGCAATACAATAGTAAAAGTTTAGAATGTGTAGTAAACTAACTAAGCAATGTAGCAAGAGTATTTAGATTATTTTCTTCATATACCACAGGAACAAAACACCATCTATTTCTGACACACGTGATATGGATATAATTGATAATTTTTGCATTTCTCATTGGCTTTTACCAAACGGCAAACTGAAGCCTTACATTGCACTGAACAAATCATGGCAAATGAATGACTTGGACAAGTGACTTGTAAAGACAGTTGTGTGACATATTCTCTCTCTCTACTACCAGAAAATAAAGGATCTTAGCTACTTTTTGCTTCATGAGCCTAAGCACTGCTTTTATTATGAGTGAGCATTCTGGGTAGCATGTTTGCAAAAGGCATGTTCATTGTGATTAGTTAGGAAAGCTCTGAGAAAGACAGACAGATGGATTATTACTAAACATCTTTTATAATGTATACTCAATTGAGAACTCTGTTTACTGCACATACATCTCAATCACTAATAGATGAGATCATGGCAGAATTTGTATGAACAAACACACAGAACAGAATCTACATTGTCTCAATTTAATGCAGCTGTCAGTAATATGCCATTAAAAATAAAAATCTTACACAAAACCTAAATTGAAAGAAACATTGGCAAAACAGAAGCAAACCAAGTGTTCCCCAGGAAAACCAGTTTGCATGATCACTCTAGGGATGAAATAAAGACACAGGTTAAGGGAAATTTAAAGTCTTTTATTCTCTGTCTGAAAACAAACAACAACAAAAAAGATTCAATGGATGCTAAGAATAAAGTTAGACTATGATTTTGTCAATCAAAGAGCCTTGGTTGATTAACTCATCTGAGAAAGAAACAATACTTTAACCAATATCTTTAACCAATACTTTAACCAACATCTGTGATGCAAAGATAGACAGATGTTGGGTGTCATCTGGTTGGGAAAATTAAGCACTTTGAATCTATATTTATAGTGAAGTTATGAAATTAAAAGAAGAGAAGAATAAACAATGACTCTGATAGGTAGGATATCCTTAGAAACATCCACAAAGCAGATGGCAACGATGTATGAAGAACAGGACTTTGTGATGGAAACAATATGAAGAATATTATTTGGAAAAACTATGAAAACTTTAGTGGCTGTGTAAGTACCCAGAAAGCTTACAATTATAATTATAAAAACAATTGCAATTATAATAACAATTAGAGAAGTGCTAAGAAAGAAAGAGAGCTAGTTAGATACTGGTAGAGAGAGAGGGTTGACATTGGAAGCAAAATAAAATTATATTTGAAAAATTAAGTAAAATAAAAGTAAAATTCTATTTGAAATATTACAGTGCTCACCATCCAAATAACAATCTTTAGCATTTAATCTATGATTGACATAGAAATGAGGTGAAATGTTTTCATGTAGAACATAGTGTTACAAAAGTTTATAATGATAGGTAAATATGTTTTAGCAAGGCAAGTGTCACCTTCTACTTGTTAACAGAATGCATTGTGTAAAATGTGTAAAAACACTTGCTGTGATCTATGCCTCTGTAATATCCCCTTTTCCCCAAAGCTCCCAGTCTATTCTTACAAATAATCTCAACTTCTTCTGAGTTAGTTTTAATCTATCTGTAAATATTGATTTCAAACTAGGAAACATTTTTTTTGGACATAAATTCAAAAAGTCATCCATTGAGTATAACATGAAAAAATCCACCTGTTTCAAAAAGCAGGCAATGTTTACTTAAAAACTGGAAATTAGGTCATGAACAACTGGGCAATAGAATTCTGTGATCAGACAATAGAGAATGTTTGTAATAGCTGAGTTATCATTGAGCACATGTGACATTTGTGAGACATTTTTTGTCTTGACACAAATGTAGTTGCCTTTTAAATGGCTTTATAAGCTTTTTCTGGGAACATGTTACGATCATTTAACAACCCTTTCTCTTTTGCCATTTAAATATTTTGTGGGTAACTCACAGACATACAATAGTGCAATTATTTAAAGTTGCTACATTATCCAAAATGCCAGTAACTTCATTGTGAAAAACTATTCAAGAATATGGCAGCCACGTTATAAATGATATGATGACATCTTATCTTAAAATATCACTAGAGCAGTTGTTTCAAGCCTGAATTGCTCACCATAAAGATTAAACCTTCAGGTAATGCATCAAACAGCAAAGAGCTGATGATCCATCTCTACTTGCTTTCTTCAAATATTAGGATTTATTAGCAAAGAAAATGGGACCTGTTAATTTCCCAACCACATGTAAAGTGTGATTTACTGAACAGATAATGTGATTACTTTTCTTTCATTGCTCTTTAGTAATCCTCATTATCACTGTTTGAAAGAAAGCATATTTCAAAAGCTGGACAATTGCATCATTCTATCCATTGTACAACATGCTAAAAATAATAATTTGTTAACATAAAATTAATTTTGAGTTTAATTTACAGATGTAATATGCTGAGATGTATTTATATATTTGCAAGCTTTAAAATTTTGGATATGTCCTTGAATAGTTTGTAGTTAAATATATAATTAAATTCTCCAAGCCAGGCTTCAGCAATATGTGAAACGTGAACTTCCATATTTTCTCTTTTTTAAAAATATAAATTTGTTTATTTTAATTGGAGATTAATTACTTTACAATATTGTATTGGTTTTGCCATATATCAACATGAATCCACCACAGGTAAACACATGTTCCCCAGGATGGGGAGCTTCCATATTTTCAAGCTGGTTTTAGAAAAGGCAGAGGAACCAGATATCAAATTGCCAACATCTGTTGAATCATCAAAAAAGCATGATGGTTCAAGAAAAACATCTATTTCTGCTTTACTGACTATGTCAAAGCCTTTGACTCTGTGAATCACAATAAACCATGGAAAATACTTCAATAGATGGAAATACCAGACCAGCTGACCTCCCTCTTGAGAAATCTGTATGTAGATCAGGAAGCAACAGTTAGAGCTGGACACAGAACAACAGACTGGTTCCAAATAGGGAAACAAGTACGTCAAGGCTGTATATTGTCACCCTGCTTATTTAGCTTATATGTAGAGTACATAATGAGAAATTCCAGACTAGGTGAACCACGAGCTGGAATCAAGATTGCCAGGAGAAATATCAATAACCTCAGATATGCAGATAACACCACCCTTATGGAAGAAAGTGAAGAAGAACTAAAGAGCCTCCTGATGAAAGTGAAAGAAGAGAGTGAAAAAGTTGCCTTAAAGCTTAACATTCAGAAAATTAAGATCATGATATCTGGTCTCATCACTTCATGGGAAATAGATAGAGAAACAGTGGAAAAGTGGCTGACTTTATTTTGGGGGGCTCCAAAATCACTGCAGATGGTGATTGCAGCCAGGAAATCAAAAGATACTTACTCCTTGAAAGGAAAGGTATGACCAATTGAAACAGCATGTTAAAAAGCAGAGACATCATTTTGCCAAAAAAGGTCTGTCTAGTCAAAACTGTGATTTTTCCAGTAGACATATATGGATATGAAAGTTGGACTATAAAGAAAGATGAGTGCCGAAGAATTGATGCTTTTGGCCTGTGGTGTTGGAGAAGACTCTTGAGAGTCCCAGGGACTGCAAGGAGATCCAACCAGTCCATCCTAAAGGAGATCAGTCCTGAATATTCATTGAAAAGACTGATGTTGAAGCTGAAACTCCAGTACTTTGGCCACCTCATGTGAAGAACTGACTCATTTGAAAAGACTCTGATGCTGAGAAAGACTGAGGGCAGGAGGAGGAGGGGATTACAGAGGATGAGATGGTTGGATGGCATCATCGACTCAATGAACGTGAGTTTGGGTAAACTCCAGGAGCTGGTGATGGAAAAGGAGGCCTGGCGTGCTGCAGTCCATGGGGTTGGAAAGAGTTGGATACTCCTGAGCAACCGAACTGAAGTTAAATGAATTATACAGTAGTTAATTATTTATTTATAGAATATTTCACAGCATATTTACCAGTAAGCCATATTATATTCTAATTAACTATCTTGAGAAGCAGTGTCATTATTATATTGAATAATATTGTATGTATTTGTGAGAGCTTAGTCCCTCAGTTGTGTCCAACTCTTTGTGACCCCATGGATTCTACCCCCGCCTCCACCCCCTACCCCAGACTCCTCTGTCTATGGGATTATTCAGGTAAGAATACAAGTTGAGTTGCCATTTTCTTCTCCAGGGGATCTTCTTGACCCAGGGATTGAACCTGTGTCTTCTGTGTCTCTGCACTGCAAGCTGATTCTTTACCAGCTGAGCCATTAAGGAAGCCTGAATAATGTCTTTGATATAAAAATTCATCTACTAAATATCAACTTCTATTTCTTTAACTTTATTAGTAAAGCCTTTATTAGCTACTTACTATATACTAGAAAATATGCTGAACTGATTCAAGTAAAAGGGGGCTTCTCCCTCGTGGCTCAGACAGTGAAGAAACTGCCTGCAGTGTGGGATACTTGCATTTGATCCCTAGGTCAGGAAGATTCCCAGAATGGAAAGGTTACTAGCTCCAGTACTCTTGCTTGGAGAATTCCATGGATAGTGGAACCTGGAAGGCTACATTCCATGGGCCTGCAAAGAGTCAGGCCTGACTGAGCACTGAGCAGTATTATAATCCCCATTTCATGTACACTTGTGGCTGATTCATGTCAACGTATGGCAAAACAAATACAGTATTGTAATGTAGAATAAAGTATTAAAAAAAAATAAAATTAGCTGCCATAAGAATAGTTTAAAAAAAAAAAAAAGGAAGAAATGGACATGACATTCTATAATTGACTTGACTCAGGTCATGTATTCAATGGACAATGAATTTGCTTTTTCCCTGCCTTTTATATATTTTAAAAGCAAATCAAATATTTATTTCTCAAATCCTCACCTCAGGTTGTATTGACCACCATCAACTTTGTTGCCATCCATTTCAGTTACTCTGTGTGATATTGTTATTATATATATATATATATACACACACACATATATATGTATTCTTTCAATTGACAAAATATATTTATATTTTATTGAAGTATGATTGCTTTATAATGTGTTAGTTTATGCTCTACAGCAAAATAATCAGCTATTTTGTGTATATATATATAATGTATAATAGATATATACATATATCCTCTTCCTCTTGAACCTTATTCCCCCGCCAATCCCATTTCTCTAGGTCATCACTGAGCACTGAACTGAACTCCCTATGTGCCACAGCAGCTTCCCACTAGCTATTTTACACATGGTAGTATATATATATGTCAATGTTACTTTCTCAGTTCTGTTTATTTGGCCTTTGTCCACAGTTCCTGCCTCACAGCTCCCCAGACTCTTGGAATCCTTTGAGCAATGGGAGCATATTTTGTCATAATATTTAGCCTTTTATTTTTGGTTTAGCTGCTTAGTCATGTCCAACTCTTGTGACCTTATGGACTGTATAGCCTGCCAGGCTTCTCTGTCCATGGGGTTCTCCAGGCAAGAATACCAGAGTGGGTTACCCCTTCCTTCTTCAGGGGATCTTCCTGACCCAGGAATAGAACCTGGGTCTTTTGTATTGAAAATAATTCTCTTATTTTTAGTTTCTAAAACTGCCTCACAACTAAAAGGTGATGGATGAGCTGTTATTTATAGGAAGCTCTTTTCCACTACAACTGGATTTAAATTAATGAGATGACTTTTGAACCAGACCTAAGCATGGGGACTGGTTGCCAAGATAATTAACCTTATGATCAGAGGGTTGGACTTTTAAGTCCCACACTACACCTCAGGGGAAGGGAAAGGACCTAAATGTTGAATCAATGGCCAATGGCCAATGATTTAATCATTCATATCTATGTAGTGAAGCTTCCATTAAAAACAAAACAAGACAAAAATAAAACAAAGGACAGGTTCAGAGAGCTTCCAATTTGATGAACTTGTGAACATTTGGGGAAATTGGCTTACTCAGAGAGAGCTTGAAGGCTCTACATCCTTCTCCATACCTTGTGCTATGTGTCTCTTCCATCTGGCTGCCCATGAGTTATATCTTCTCATAATAAATCGGTAATATAGGAAACAAAAATCTTCCTTTCAGTTCTGTGAGACTTTCTAGCAAATTAATCAAACCAAGGAGGGGGTCATGAGAATCTCTGATTTACAAATCTCTGAAGTCCATTTGACAACCTGCATTTGAGATTAGCCTGGGTTTTGGGGAAAAGTCAGTCTTGTAGGACTGACTCCTTAACCCATAGGTAGAATCTGATGCCATCTCTTGATAGATAGTGTTAGAATTTAGTTGAGTTGTTGGACACTCAGCTCGTGTCCTGGGAATTGCCTGCTGGTGGTGGAAACATCAACACCCCCACCTGCCTTCGTTGCCTATATATTGTAATTTTAGAATCAGAATCCTTTTACTCCAACTGGTTTTTGTGTTCCTCAGAAAGTCCTGTGGGTGGGTGGTGTTAGAGCAGTCCTAACTCGTTCTGTATGACTCTTCTCAAGGTTCAGTAAAATACAAAGGTGGAAGGTATCTTCTGACTTAACAGGTCATTTTTCTTCTTTCATTTATCTAAGGTTCAGAGAGTCTGTGTATGTTTAGTCACTCAGTTGTGACTCCCTGTGACCACAAAGAGTGTGACTCTTTGTGACCCCCATGGACCATAGCCTGCGAGACTCTTCTGTCTGTAGGGACTCTCCGGGAAAGAATACTGAAGTGTATTACCTCACCTTCCTCCAGGGCATCTTCCCAACCCAGGGATTGAACCCAGGTTTCCCACATTGCAGGTGGATTCTTTATCATCTGAGTCACCAGGGAAGCCCAGTACCTGAGAAACAAAAGGTCAGCAGCAAAAAGATGTAAATATCTGATCTCTGTTAAAAATATTCAACTGAGAAAATTTGAAGTTCTAATGGACTTTATTCAATAATTCATGAATGGGGTGGCATCCCATCTACCAAACAGAAGCCATGAAGAGATGTACAAAGTAGGTTTTTAAAGACAAGAAAGGGAGAGAGAGGAGGAAGTCAAACATAAGTGTTATTTTGAGCAAGGTCAGCATCCTTTGAGGAAAGAGCAGTCTACCATGCAGATTACCTCAGGAGGTTGATCAGGGAATTCCAGCTCAATAGGATTAAAATTCCATGCCTGAGAGATGCTGGTAGCTATCTTAGGTTTTATTTATTCATTGGCTGATGTGGGACATATTCAGTTCAGTTCAATTTAGTGACTCAGTCATGTCCGACTCTTTGTGACCCCATGGACTGCAGCACTCCAGGCCTCCCTGTCCCTCACCAACTCCTGGAGCTTACTCAAACTCATGTCCATCATGTTGGTGATGTCATCCAACCATTTTATCCTCTGTCATCCCCTCCTCCTCCTGCCCTCAGTCTTTCCCAGCATCAGGATCTTTTCAAGTGAGTTAGTTCTTCGTATGAGGTGGCCAAAGTATTGAAGTTTCAGCATCAGTCCTTCCAATGAATATTCAGGACTGATCTCCTTTAGGATGGACTGGTTGGATCTCCTTGCAGTCCAAGGGACTCTCAAGAGTCTTCTCCAACACCACAGTCCAAAAAGCATCAATTCTTTGGTGCTCAGCTTTCTTTATAGGCCAACTCTCACATCCTATTATTTCTTTTTTAACACTCTCATTGAAATGATTTTCCAAATATGCATGCCATTTCTTCAGTTAAAGAATATTTAGATGAGGATAATTGTGCTAGGTTTAATTTCATTTTGCTTAGGCTTGCTAATAATTTGATAACTAAATAATATAATTTTCCAGAAATGTGTCATCATTCAGTTTTTTTCATATGCACAAGTGCCAGAGTGATCTCTCACAAATGTACAACTGATCATGTTCCTTCTCTGATTCAAATACCTTTAAATTCTCCTAATGCTTACAGCTGTGCTTTTTAACTTTTTTTTTTTTTAACACACAAGAGAGTAGCAGAGAAGGCAATGTACTCTCCAAAACTGAATTGCTTTTTCTCCTTCCTCCTTTTCTTTCTCCCTCCCTACTTTTCTCCCTCTTTTCTTCCCTTTCCCCTCACCTTTCTTTTTGTGTGTCTCTGTCTGTCTCTCTTATTCTCAGGTAAACTATATTCCCAAACGTCTCTTGCAGTCAGTGATGGGCAGGTGACTTGGTTTTAACCATGGAAGATAAAATGAAAAAGTTTGTCCCATCAAGCTTATTAGGGACACCAGTATGTTTCTTTTCTTTTTTTTTTTTTACCCCTTTTAATTTCTTCTAGCTTAAAATCACCATCAGGGTGACCCTGGAAAGAGTGGTGAAGACTGTTTCTGAGTTATTTTAGAGCAGAGAACTCCCCCACCTCCAGTCCCTTTTGGGCATGATCAGGAATCTCTTTTTAACTTTAAGTGAAGAAAAATAAACTTTTATTATATGAATACATAGATATTTCAAAATATATCTTTTCTAGCCACTTGTGCTACTTTAACTTATACAGGCCCCTGGTTTATGGTTCTGTGAACCCTAATTTATGATTTTACAATTTTGTATTCAAATTGTTTGTGAATCTGTTCCAGCCATAAGGAGGAGAGATTTTGATAAAAGGAATGGTGTTTGAGATTATTCTAGAAGTGTTTAACTTGCACTCTGAGCACATCATGAGAAATACTGGGCTGGAAGAGTTACAAGCTGAAATCAAGACAGGCAAGAGAAACACCAAAACCTTAGATATGCAGCTGGTACTACACTAATGACAGAAAGTTGAAAGGAACTAAAGACCCTATTGATGTGGGTGAATGAGAGAGAAAGAACCAGCTTAAAACTAAATATTAAATATCTAAGATCATGGCATCCAGACCCGATATTTCATTGAAAATAGAAGGGGAAAATGTGGAAGTAGTACAGATTTCCTCTTCCTGGGCTCCAAAATAACTGCAAATGGTGATTGCAGCCATGAGATCAGAAGACAATTGCTTCTTGGCAGGAAAAGTATGACAAACCTAGAGAGTGTGTTGAAAAGCAGAGACATCACTCTGCCAACAAGATCCATATAATCAAGGCTATGGTCTTCCCAGTTGTCACCATTGGGTAGTGAGAACTAAACCATAAAGGAGGGTGACCACCAAAGAATTGATGCTTTTAAACTGTGGTGTTGGAGAAGACTCCTGAGAGTCCCGTGGATATCGAGGAAATGAAACCAGTCAAACTTAAAGAAAATCAACCCTGAATACTCACTGGAAGGACTGATGCTGAAGCCGAAGCTCCATTATTTTATTTAGTCACACAATATGAACAGCTGACTCATTGGAAAAGTCCCTGGTGCTAGAAAAGATTGAGGGCAGGAGGAGAAGAGGGCATCAGAGGATGAGATGATTGAATGGCATCAATGATGCAATAGGCATGAAGTTGGGCAAACTCCAGGAGATGGTGAGGGACAGGGAGGCCCAGCGTGCTGCAGTTGGTGGAGTTGCAGGAGTCAGACATAACTAGGTGACCAAACAACAACATCCACTGATCAATAAAAGAGTAATTTTGGAGTAATAGATCAGGTTGCATCTGTGTAACTAAAATATTTTTCCTCTTATATCAAATGAATCAGTACAAACAATCAGGCTGCATAGTTTAAAAATCATTATATTTGTGAAATGGAAATAACATATTCATCAATGAAGAAAAATAGCTCATTTTATTTTTTTAATTCATGTGAAGCTTTCAAAAATATTACTGGAATGTAACTGCTTATTTGGAAAGTGCCAGTGGTTAAAAAGCTATTGAAAATTACATGTTTTATTTTGTAATCTTAAAAGAAGCCTAGGATGATACAGAAGGTTATACTTACATATTTTTAAGATGCAATTATGTCCTGCACTTCTCTTGGTGTTTTTAGGTGGTTAACAGTAAATCTACTTGGGATGAATTAACCAAGGTAACAATTAGTGTACTGCAAGTTGTCATTTGTTAAATGGTTGAGCAATCACATGGACAAACACTTTACTCTCAAAACCTAATTTACTTACAGAAATCAATACCTTTTCTTTTTCTTTTTTTTTTTTTTTTTTTTTTGCTCTAAGTGGTTTACAGAACAAAGCCTCAGCAAACTGCAGAAACACAATCACCACATATTATGGCTGACTTGTTGATATTCATATATAAATTTTAGATATAATGAATCTAAGAGTTCCTTGGAAGGAAAAGGAGATTAAGCTTGTTACAACTTGTTGATTCCCTAATTTTGTTTGATTGTATAATGTCAAAAATCATAATTTTGACACTAGGAGTTATCTTCTAAGTAAGAGATTAGCTAAGGCACTTGCTGCTATTTAATAGACCAGGACCATAGCCTAGGTACTTTGATTCCCATTATAATACTCAATGCTTCTGCTGCTGCTAAGTCGCTTCAGTCCTGTCCAACTCTGTGTGGCGCCATAGATGGCAGCCCACCAGGCTTCCCCATCCTTGGGATTCTCAAGGTAAGAACACTGGAGTGGGTTGCCATTTTCTTCTCTGATGCATGAAAGTGAAAAGTGAAAGTGAAGTAGCTCAGTCATGTCCAACTCTTAGCGATCCCATGGATGGCTCCTCCATACATGGGATTTTCCAGGCAAAAGTACTGGAGTGTGTTGCCATTGCCTTCTCCAATAATACTCACTACTAGTGGTTTTTAGTGGATGTGGTACTGCTAATAAGGAAAAGCTTCCCAACTGTTAGAGTTGTCTCCAATTGTCACAAATATTGGAGAGAATCACTGTCCTCTAGTGTTTAGTGGAGAAGAAGGATAGAAGGCTACAAGACAGTCCTGCCTAATAATTCACTCATATTTCAAATGACCACTGGACATTCAAAAATCCTTATTATAATTATCTGACTTAGAACCTATTCAAAATAGATATCAGTACAAAGTATATTTTGAAGTCCTAGTATATACAGAGTTTTCCACAAATGAAAATTCACTTTAAATTAAGAAAAATTTCAAATTTTTATCAAATGATTTATCATCTTGGAAACTTTTATTGTTAGTGCTTGTGGTATCTGAGTAACCAATAACACCAGTATTCGCCTATAGTTCTATGATATTCTTGTTGATTGTTCATATAACTACAAGCACTTGGGAATCTTCATTACATCTTATGATGACTTAGATGTATTCATTTACAGACTTAATTGAGCCTTATAATTATATTATAAATCACTTCTCTTACAACATTTAATATTAAAAATACTAGCATTTTGTTGATTTTTTAAAAATATGTGCTTGGATAAGTTTAATAAATATGACTTTTATTTCAGGATAGTAAAGGGAATATGATTCATATTTAAACAGGGTTTTGTTTTTATTTGTATTATTTTATTATTTTTAATATAAATTTTTTTATTTTAATTGGATGTTAATTACTTTACAATATTATATTGGTTTTGCCATACATCAACATGAATCCGCCACAGTTTTACACATGTTCCCCATCCTGAACCCCCTTACCACCTCCCTCCCAATACCATACCTCTGGGTCATTCCAGTGCAACAGCCCCGAGCATCCTGTACCATGCATTGAACCTGGACTGGCGATTCGTTTCACATATGATATTATACATTTTTCAACGTCATTCTCCCAAATAATCACACCTTCACCCTTCCCACAGAGTCCAAAAGACTATTTTGTACATCTGTGTCTCTTTTGCTGTCTCGCATATAGGGTTATTGTTACCATCTTTCTAAATTCCATATGTATGCGTTAGTATACTGTATTGGTGTTTTTCTTTATGGCTTACTCACTCTATATAATAGGCTCCAGTTTCATCCACTTCATTAGAACTGATTCAAATGTATTCTTTTTAATGGCTGAGTAATACTCCATTGTGTATATGTACCACAGCTTTCTTATTCATTCATCTGCTGATGGACATCTAGGTTGCTTCCATGTCCTGGCTGTTATAAACAGTGCTGAGATGAACATTGGGATACAAATGTCTGTTTCAATTCTGGTTTCCTCAGTATATATGCCCAGCAGTGGATTGCTGGGTCATAAGGCAGTTCTAATTCCAGTTTTTTAAGGAGATGAATCTCCACACTGTTCTCCATAGTGGCTGTACTAATTTGCATTCCAACCAACAGTGTAAGAGGGTTTCCTTTTCTCCACACCCTCTCCAGCGTTTATTGCTTGCAGACTTTTGGGTCACAGCCATTCTGACTGGCGTAAATGTTTAAATATGAAATCAATGTGCTATAAATTTAAGCATTTCATTTGAGTTCTTTTCTGTATTTTTTTTTAATCAGCACAAAATGTGTTAAATGGAAGTATAAATAAAAAGATCTTTTGGATATGTGTTTAGGAGGTATGGTTATTAAGATTTAAGACTGAATAACTTCATGGATGACATCTGGTCTAAACAGGCTAAGTGAATATTTCACTCTTATTTTTAGGAGGTAGCCTTTTCATTCCAGAGCAAGTTTCATGCTCAGTTTTAGGTTTCTTTCTTAATTAACATTAAAGTGTTATTAGTTTATATCAGACCAACTTATTATGGGGAGACATATAAGTTTATTTATTTTTTAGTTTAACAGAACTATTAATTTCATATTTTTCTGGAAGGTAAATTTTTTGATCACAGTGTTAAATAAATAAATGTATGCACATATAAATATATATTATATATAAATATTCTATATATTGAGATCTTTTCAAGAAACTTAGAGATTCCAAGGGAATATTACATGCAAGGATGGGCTCAATAAAGGACAGAATTGAAGTGTACCTAACAGATACAGAAGATATTAAGAAGAGGTGGCAAGAATACACAGAAGAACTATGCAAAAAAGATCTTCAAGACCCAGATAATCACAATAGTGTGATCACTCACCTAGAGCCAGGCAGCCTGGAATGTGAAGTCAAGTGGGCCTTAGGGAGCATCACTATGAACAAAGGCAGTGGAGGTGATGGAATTCCAGTTGAGCTGTTTCAAATCCTGAAAGATGATGCTGTGAAAGTGCTGCACTCAATATGCCAGCAAATTTGGAAAACTCAGTGGTGGCCGCAGGACTGGCAAAGGTCAGCTCGAATCCCAAAGAAAGGCAATGCCAAAGAATGCTCAAACTACTGCACAGTTGCATTCATCTCACATGCTAGTAAAATAACACTCAAGATTCTCCAAGCCAGGCTTCAGCAATACGTGAATCGTAAACTTCCTGATGTTCAAGCTGGTTTTAGAAAAGTGAGAGGAACAGATATCAAACTGTCAACATCTGCTGGATCATGGAAAAAGAAAGAGAGTTCCAGAAAAACTTCATTTCTGCTTTCTTGACTAAGCCAAAGCCTTTGACTATGTGGATCACAAAAAACTGTGGAAAGTTCTTTAAGAGATGGGAATACTAACCACCAGATCTGCCCCCTGAGAAAACTATATGAAGGTCAGGAAACAGCAGTTAGAACTGGACATGGAAGAACAAACTGGTTCCAAATAAGAAAAGGAGTATGTCAAGGCTGTATATTGTCACCCTGCTTATTTAACTTATATGCATAATACATCAAGAAAATTGCTGGGCTGGAAGAAACACAAGCTGGAATCAAGATTGCCAGGAGAAATATCAAGTATGCAGATGACACCACCCTTATGGCAGGAAGTGAAGAACTAAAGAGCCTCTTGATGAAAGTGAAAGAGGAGAGTGAAAAAATTGACTTAAAGCTCAACATTCAGAAAGCCAAGATTATGGCATCTGGTCCCATCACATCATGGCAAATAGACAGTGACACAGTGGAAACAGTGGCTGACTTTATTTTTCTGGGCTCCAAAATTACTGCAGATGGTGACTGCAGCCATGAAATTAAAAAACACTTATTCCTTGGAGGGAAAGTTATGACCAACCTAGACAGCATATTAAAAAGCAGAGACATTGCCTTGGCAACAAAAGTCCATCTAGTCATAGCTGTGGTTTTTCCAATAGTCATGTATGGATGTGAGAGTTGAACTATAAGGAAAGCTGAGTGCCTAAGAGTTGATGCTTTTGAACTGTGGTGTTGGAGAAGAATCTTGAGAGTCCCTTGGACTGTGAGGAGATCCAACCATTCCATCCTAAAGGAGATCAGTCCTGGGTGTTTATTGGAAGGACCAATGTTGAAGCTGAAAGTCCAATATTTTGTCCACCTGATGCAAAGAGCTGACTCATTTGAAAAGACCTTGATGTTGGAAAAGATTGAAGGCAGGAGGAGGAAGGGACAGAAAATGAGATGGTTGGATGGCATCACTGACTCAATGGTCATTAGTTTGGGTAAACTCCATGAATTGGTGAAGGAAAGGGAGGCCTGGCGTGCTGTGGTTCATGGGGTCACAAATTGTCAGACATGACTAAGTGACTGAAATGTAACTGTAATTGTGTTCTATATATATTGATTTGTTTTCCTTCAATCATTGTCTTCAAACATGAATTACCATTTATTATTTTCCTGCCACATATTTACATACAGGATGCATACAGGATGGTTATCCTTGGTTCCCTGACAATTTGTACATAAATTAGTCCAATAAGTTTAAATTCTTCTGTTCAAATTCTTATGTTTTATTTCCCATCACCAGGCTGATTTGAGGAATTTTTAATAGAATGGATAACAATCTGGTCTTTCATTTTTTCCGCTTCTGTATAAGGTTGTCTTTCTCTTACTGTAATAGCATCTGGAAGTGTCTCAGCTTTTTCAGAATGCATAAACCAAACTTCCATAGCCATGGGGACATCTAAACAACAGAAATTACTTTTTCACATTTCTGGAGGCTACAAGTGCAAGATGATGGTGCAGAGAGATTCAGCATCTGGTGAGTGCCTAGTTCATAAGTGGCTATCTTCTCACTGTCACAAGGGACAAGGGAGCTCTCTGGGTCTTTATCACTAACACCATCATGACCTAACTACATCCCAAAGCTCCTCCTACCTGCCAAATATCATCCCACTGGGAGTTAGGATTTCAAAATATGGATTTGATGCAGACACAAACAATCATTCCATAACAGAGAGAGAAGATGGAGGAAAAATAAACTGTTGATTTGCCTAATTAGTGCTCTTAAAGTCATTTCCTGGACATGGCAGAATATCTGCGTTCTTCTGTATGCCTTTAATACAAGGGATTGTGAAAACAGAAGTCCCTGCAAGAAGGGGATGCTGATAAATTACTTTCATGTTTAACATCTGTCTCTTCAATGTGCAGTTGGTTTGCCCCACATATCTACTGGTCCAAGGGAAAAAGAAAACAGGTGAGAGTTATTTGGGGTTGTAAAAGAACTTGTACTGCACTATTTAAGATTTAGAGTTTTTAACACTGGTTTTGGATTTCTCTATTTTTTGATTCCATAAATGGTATTAGTTTAATGAAGCAGCAAGTGGATTCTATAAACTCTTAAAAGTAATGAAGGAGACTTCCCTGGTGGTTCAGTGGTGAAGACTCTGTGCTTATACTGCAGAGGAAGTGGATTTGATCCCTGTCAGAATGCATATGCTACATGGCCAGAAAATAAAACAAGGAAAAAAAAAAAAAAAGGAGCTACTGAAGTAGCACACACACACACACACACACACACACACACACACACACACAGAGTAATGGAGAGATTGGCTTGGTAATTTTCCTGAAGCAAAATCAAGGGGTCAATATATATGTTTGACTACTTATTTCTTTCTCCTTTTTTTTTTTTTTTTACTATGTCCTCGTTAAAAAACGCTTCTTTAATCCTATTCTCTTGAATTTAGATGATCTGTATGTGTGTGTTACTTGCTCATTCATATCTTCCTCTTTGTGATCTGTGGACTGTAGCCTGCCAGATGCTTACTACATGGAATTCTCCAGGCAAGAATACAGGACTGGCTAGTCATTCCCTTAGATGGCCTCAGTTCAGTTCAGCTCAGTTGATCAGTTGTGTATGACTCTTTGCGACCTATGACTCACAGGATGCCAGGCCTCCTTGTCCATCGGCAATCCTGCAGTTCACTCAAACTAATGTCCATCAATGTGGTGATGCTATCCAGCCATCACATCCTCTGTCGTCGCCTTCTCATCCTGCCCCCAATTCCTCTGAGCATCAGGGTCTTTTCCAATGAGTCAGCTCTTCACATGAGATGGCCAAAGTACTGGAGTTTCAGCTTCAGCCTCAGTCCTCCCAGTGAACACCCAATACTGATTTCTTTTAGGATGCACTGGTTGGGACTCCTTGCAGTCCAAGGGATTCTCAAGAGTCTTCTCCAATGCCATAGTTCAAAAGCATCAATTCTTTGGCACTCAGTTTTCTTCACAGTCCAATTCTCACATTCATAAATGACTACTGGAAAAACCATAGCCTTGACTAGACGGACTTTGTTAGGAAAGTAATATCTCTGTTTTCAATATGCTGTCTAGGTTGGTCATAACTTTCTTTCCAAGGAGTAAGCGTCTTTTCATTTCACGACTGCAGTCAACATCTGCAGTGATTTTGGAGCTCAAAAATATAAAGTCTGACACTGTTTCCCCATCTATCTCCCATGAAGTGATGGGGACAGATTCCATGATCTTAGTTTTCTGAATGCTGAGCTTCAAGCCAACTTTTCCACTCTGCTCTTTCACTTTCATCAAGAGTCTTTTTAGTTCCTCTTCACTTTCTGACATAAGGGGCGTGTTATCTGCATATCTGAGGTTATTGATATTTCTCTCAGCAATCTTGATTTCAGCTTGTGCTTCTTCTAGCCCAGCATTTCTCATGATGTACTCTGCATGAGGTTCATGACATTGTACAGGAGACAGGGATCAAGACCATCTCCATGGAAAAAAAATTCAAAAAAGAAAAATGGCGGTCTGGGGAGGCCTTACAAATAGCAGTGAAAAGAAGAGGTGAAAAGCAAAGGAGAAAAGGAAAGATATAGGCATCTGAATGCAGAGATCAATGCAAAGAAATAGAGGAAAACAACAAAATGGGAAAGACTAGAGATCACTTCAAGAAAATCAGAGATACCACAGGAACATTTCATGAAAAGATGGGCTCAATAAAGGACATAAATAGTATGAATCTAACAGAAGCAGAAGATATTAAGAAGAGGTGGCAAGAATGCACAGAAGAACTGTACAAAAAAGATCTTCACGACCCAGATAATCATGATGATGTGATCACTAATCTAGAGCCAGAAAACTTGGAATGTGAAGTCAAGTGGGCCTTAGAAAGCATCACTACGAACAAAGCTAGTGGAGGTGACGGAATTCCAGTTGAGCTATTTCAAATCCTGAAAGATGATGCTGTGAAAGTGCTGCACTCAATATGCCAGCAAATTTCGAAAACTCAGCAGTGGCCACAGGACTGGAAAAGGTCAATTTTCATTCCAATCCCCAAGAAAGGCAATGCCAAAGAATGCTCAGACTACCACACAACTGCACTCATCTCACATGCTAGTAAAGTAATGCTCAAAATTCTCCAAGCCAGGCTTCAGCAATATGTAAACCGTGAACTCCCTGATGTTCAAGCTGGTTTTAGAAGAGTGAGAGGAACCAGAGATAAAATTGCCAACATCTGCTGGATCATGGAAAAAGTAAGAGAGTTCCAGAAAAACATCTATTTCTGCTTTATTGACTATGCCAAAGCCTTTGACTGTGTGGATCACAATAAACTGTGGAAAATTCTGAGAGATGGGAACACCAGACCACCTAACCTGCCTCTTGAGAAATCTGTATGCAGGTCAGGAAGCAACAGTTAGAACTGGACATNGAAAAAAAATTCAAAAAAGAAAAATGGCGGTCTGGGGAGGCCTTACAAATAGCAGTGAAAAGAAGAGGTGAAAAGCAAAGGAGAAAAGGAAAGATATAGGCATCTGAATGCAGAGATCAATGCAAAGAAATAGAGGAAAACAACAAAATGGGAAAGACTAGAGATCACTTCAAGAAAATCAGAGATAACACAGGAACATTTCATGAAAAGATGGGCTCAATAAAGGACATAAATAGTATGAATCTAACAGAAGCAGAAGATATTAAGAAGAGGTGGCAAGAATGCACAGAAGAACTGTACAAAAAAGATCTTCACGACCCAGATAATCATGATGATGTGATCACTAATCTAGAGCCAGAAAACTTGGAATGTGAAGTCAAGTGGGCCTTAGAAAGCATCACTACGAACAAAGCTAGTGGAGGTGACGGAATTCCAGTTGAGCTATTTCAAATCCTGAAAGATGATGCTGTGAAAGTGCTGCACTCAATATGCCAGCAAATTTCGAAAACTCAGCAGTGGCCACAGGACTGGAAAAGGTCAATTTTCATTCCAATCCCCAAGAAAGGCAATGCCAAAGAATGCTCAGACTACCACACAACTGCACTCATCTCACATGCTAGTAAAGTAATGCTCAAAATTCTCCAAGCCAGGCTTCAGCAATATGTAAACCGTGAACTCCCTGATGTTCAAGCTGGTTTTAGAAGAGTGAGAGGAACCAGAGATAAAATTGCCAACATCTGCTGGATCATGGAAAAAGTAAGAGAGTTCCAGAAAAACATCTATTTCTGCTTTATTGACTATGCCAAAGCCTTTGACTGTGTGGATCACAATAAACTGTGGAAAATTCTGAGAGATGGGAACACCAGACCACCTAACCTGCCTCTTGAGAAATCTGTATGCAGGTCAGGAAGCAACAGTTAGAACTGGACATGGAACAACAGACTGGTTCCAAAAAGGAAAAGGAGTACATCAAGGCTGTATATTGTCACCCTGCTTATTTCACTTCTATGCAGAGTACATCGTGAGAAACGCTGGACTAGAAGAAACACAAGCTGGAATCAAGATTGCCAGGAGAAATGTCAATAACCTCAGATATACATATGACATCACTCTTATGGCAGAAAGTGAAGAGGAGCTAAAAAGCCTCTTGATGTAAATGAAAGAGGAAAGTGAAAAAGTTGGCTTAAAACTCAACTTTCAGAAAACGAAGATCATAGCATCCAGTCCCATCACTTCATGGGAAATAGATGCGGATACAGTGGAAACAGTGTCAGACTTTATTTTTTGGGCTCCAAAATCACTGCAGATGGTGACTGCATCCATGAAATTAGAAGACATTTACTCCTTGGAAGAAAAGTTATGACCAACCTAGATAATATATTCAAAAGCAGAGACATTACTTTACCGACTAAGGTCCGTCTAGTCAAGGCTATGGTTTTTCTTGTGGTCATGTGTGGATGTGAGAGTTGGACTGTGAAGAAGGCTGAGCAATGAAGAATTGATGGTTTTGAACTGTGGTGTTGGAGAAGACTCTTGAGAGAACCTTGGACTGCAAGGAGATCCAACCAGTCCATTCTGAAGGAGATCAACCTTGGGATTTCTTTGGAAGGACTGATGCTAAAGTTGAAACTCCAGTACTTTGGCCACCTCATGCGAAGAGTTGACTCATTGGAAAAGACTCTGATGCTGGGAGGGATTGGGGTAGGAGGAGAAGGAGACGACCGAGGATGAGATGGCTGGATGGTATCACAGACATGATGGACGTGATTCTCAGTGAACTCTGAGAGATGGTAATGAACAGGGAGGCCTGGCGTGCTGTGATTCGTGGGGTTCCAAAGAGTCGGACACGACAGAGTGACTGAACTGAACTGAGCTGAATGGAACTCTGCATATAAGTTAAATAAGCAGGGTGACAATATACAGCCTTGACATACTCCTTTTCCCTATTTGGAACCAGTCTGTTGTTCCACATCCAGTTCTAATTGTTACTTCCTGACCTGCATATAGGTTTCTCAAGAGGTAGGTCATGTGGTCTGGTATTCCCACTACTTAAAGAATTTTCCATAGCTGATTTTGATCCATACAGTCAAAGGCTTTGGCATAGTCGATAAAACAGAAATGAAGTTTTTTTTGAACTCTCTCGCTTTTTAGATGATCCAGCAGATGTTGGAAATTTGATATTTGGTTCCTCTCACTTTTCTAAAACCAGCTTGAACATCTGGAAATTCACAGTTCACATACTGTTGAAGCCTGGCTTAGAGAATTTTGAGCATTACTTTACTAGTGTGTGAGATGAGAGCTATTGTGCAGTAGTCTGAGCATTCTTTGGCATTGCCTTTCTTTGGAATTGGAATGAAAACTGACCTTTTCCAGTCCTGTGGCCACTGCTGAGTTTTCTAAATTTGCTGGCATATTGAGTACAGCACTTTCACAGCATCATCTCTCAGGATTTGAAATAGCTCAACTGGAATTCCATCACCTCTACTATCTGTTCATAGTGATGTTTTCTAAGGCCCACTTGACTTCACATTGCAGAATGTCTGTCTCTAGGTGAGTGATCATACAATCATGATTATCTGGGTCGTGAAGATCTTTTTGTGCAATTCTTCTGTGTATTCTTGCCACATCTTCTTAATATCTTATGTTTCTTTTAAGTCCAGATCATCTCTGTCCTTTATCGAGCCCATATTTGCATGAAATGTTCCCTTGGTATCTCTAATTTTCTTGAAGAGATCTCTAGTGTTTCCCATTCTGTTGTTTTGTTTTATTTCTTTGCATTGATCACTGAGGAAGGCTTTCTTATCTCTCTTTGCTTTTCTTTGGAACTCTGCATTCAGATGCTTATATCTTTCATTTTCTCCTTTGGTTTTCGCTTCTCTTATTTTCACAGCTAGACCTGCTAAAAGAGCTTCCCAGGCGAAGCTAGTGGTAAAGAACCTACGTAATAGTGCAGGAGAACCAGGTTTCATCCCATTTTGGGAAGATCCACTGGCGGAAGAGAAGGCAACCCACTCCAACATTGTTGCCTGGATCCCATGGATAGAGGAGCCTAGTAGGCTACAGTCTATAGGGTCACAAAGAATCGAACATGACTGAAGCGACTTAGCATGCAGTCAAGCAACAGGTTTTAAAAACCTGTTCCTATGGGCTCAGAAGAGTCTATTAAATTTCCAGGAAATTTGTAATCACAGGTACTAAAATTTTAAACATAGCTACTAGTAAAAATTAAATAATATAAACATATAAGTAAGTAAATATTCAGAATACATCATTTATAGTTATTTTATCACGTGTTGCTGTCATTCAGTCTGAGTTGTGTCCAGTTCTTTGTGACCCCATGGACTGCAGCACATCAGGCTTTCCTGTGTTTGACTGTCTCCTGAAATTTACTCAAAGTCATGTCCATTGAGTCAGTGAGCCTATCTAACCATCTCATTCTCTGCCATCCCTTTCTCCTTTTGCCTTCAATCTTTTCCAGTTTTAGGGTCTTTTCCAAACAATTGGCTCTTCACATCTAATGGCCAAAGTTTTGGAGCTTCAGCATCAGTCCTTCCAAGTAATATTCAGTGTTGATTTCTTTTAGAATTGAATGGCAATTACATGTTGCTTTTATATAATTCTTGAGGCTATTTAAATATTAACAATACTTATTTGTGTGATAAAGTCTGTATTAAAATCTGTGTGGTGAAAATACCACATAAAATGGTGCTACTGAGTATTTCTCTCCATTTTCAATGACATCCGGTTGGTAGCTTGAAATTGGCTATGGTACTATTTACACTGTAAAACTGGCAAATCTACAAATCTCCACACAGTATTATCATCATAACACTCTCAGAAACCATGCCTGTTCATTATAGATAATCAGGATATGCAAACCCTATGTATTGTGCTAGTCATTAATCAGGAGTTAATACAGTTAACTATGAGTTAAAAAAGGTAATGGCTATAAAACTAATTCTAATGATTAAATATACAAAACTGATCTCCCCTTTTATATATACTTTTCGTATAAAGTCAGTATTTGTTAATGACTGTACACAGCAGGTCAAATTTTTCACTAACAATTCATTTTGCAACCAGTGTTTCCAGGAATCATTAAAAAACAATGTTGCATAAAATTAAATTTTAATGGATGAATTACTGATCTAGTTCACCCTTATGCCATTGTAAACAACTGGTTAGGTTATGAATTTTGAAAACTGTCAAGCTAAAATTATCTTGAACATGTTGCATAGTTCATAATTTTAGATGTTTAATTAATCATCTGTGTGCTCTACCAGATCCACATTTTCTTTATGAAAGAAAAGGACCTTTACTTTATCTGAAGGTATATTGTCAGCCAGACACACCTAGCACATCTCTTCTGCCCCAGTTTTGAATAGGCTTCTTAAAAATGATTTCCTATCCAGCTTCTTAAGCAGCATAAAGATAAGTATGGATATAGTTTCATAGACAATCTGATCGCAATAAATGCATCTATTCCTTTATCTAACAGGTACTGCACATTTTTTCATATAAAAAGTAATTTACTAAAACATTATTATCATTTACTCTCTCAAAATAACACTGTGATAATTTTTACATGATCAAAAATGATATTAAATTCAAAGTAAGTCCACATTTGACTTTATCACAGCAATAGTTTTGATGAAAGTGCACTATCTCTTTCTCATTTTCAACATATGAGATGTGGTGTTGAAATAGTTTTTTGAGATCTTTATAACATGTTAATTATTTGCTTTTCTGAAAATATCTGTTTTTCTCTCTTTTTATTAAAACCAATGAAATAGTCAGGTTTCCCTGGTGGCTCAGGTGGTAAGGAATCTGACTGTAATGTGGGAGTCCCAGGTTTGATCTTCGGGTTAGGAAGATCTCTTAGAGAAGATAATGGCAACCCCCTATAATATTCTTACCTGGAAAATTCCATGGACAAGGAGCCCAGTAGGCTACAGTCCAATGGGTAATTGAAAGTTGGACACAACTGAGCGACTAACACTTTCAAGAAATTATCACATCTCCATTTCACTTAGTCTTCCCTGATAGCTCAGCTAGTAAAGAATTCACTTGCAATGCAGGAGGACCTCAGTTCAATTCCTGGGTCAGGAAGATCTGCTGAAAAGGGATAGGCTTCCCATTTCAGTATTCTTGGGCTTTCCTGATGGCTCAGCTGATAAAGAATCCACCTGCATCGTGAGAGACCTGGGTTCTATCCCTGGGTTGGTAAGATCCCCTTGAGAAGGGAACAACTACCCACTCCAATATTCTGGCCTGGAGAATTCCAGGGACTGTATAGTCCATGGAGTCGCACACAGTTTGACATGACTGAGCGACTTTCATATACATTTCACTTTGACTTTCGGGAAGCTAAATGTCAAATACAGTTAATTTAAACAATTCTGTAATCTACTTAAAGCTGTGTATTTCTATAATCCTTAACTTTCCATATTTATATATTCCCTTATGCTAATAGTTTATTTCTATTTGGAAGTTGACTATTTTTTGTCTTTCTTCTTGCCCTTAGTATACTCATAATCTTGGGGAAAGAGACAGTATACAAAGGTAAATTATTAGGTAAAGTTATACAGACTTGCATGTTCCAATATTTTATACTAACATGGGGTAAAATATATCAAGAAGTCAAGCTAAATAAAAGAAAAACTCAATAAACATTTGAGCATGTGTTTTAGTTCACCAGGTTATTCCTATATGTCACTGGCTAGGAAAATCACACAGATAGATAAACAAAAGTGAAACTATAACTAACAAAACTTTTATTTTCACTTTGGCAAATGATATTTGAAACAAAAATAGAGTATATATTCACAAAATAGTTGCTACATAGAAATGCATATGATTTTATGATTATGAATAGAGCCCTCTGAAGTACACTTTATAAGTTCAAAGAAAACTATGTACAAATATCACTTTGTGTTCTTGAATTACATTATCTAAATAATAAACTTATGAAGGGGAAATGTACTTATCGTGACAATTTCTAAAAATGCATTTGTAATTCATACTACAGTCTTTAAGTGACTGGCCAGTTTTGTAATCATAAAAGATTTTCCTTGGGAATATTCAGTTGCATGTTTTTTTCCAACTGGACAGTTAATGTCACTGATGTTATTTTGTTTAGCAAAAGCCAGACTGTCTTATTGCTTTAACTAATCTACTCTAGAATAGAGTAGTTGTACTGTGACATATTGGGACAGTTTGTCATTTCTGTATGAAAATATTCCTTTCATATTATAATACCTTCATAAAAATAATAGTTTCAGCCACAGTAGGAAATAAGAAGAGCAATGAAAGTTGCTGGGGTGAAGAGACAATTCAAAGTGTGGTGTTTTAATCGTGCATAAATGCAACACAAAGTAATGTAACCAATGCATTTGACAATATGATTTCTTTTCAAAAGACAGTTTAAAAAGATTAATGATTTATCAACATTGACCTCACAGTCAAAAGAAAAATATTTGATCTGTCATTGCCTATTTTGTTTATTGCAATATTTTGGTGTGTTTCTCTGATAAAAATGTCACATTAAAACTCTTTATACTTTAAATAGTTCATCATCTGAATTCTACTTAAATAAATTTTTTTTAGATGACTAGTGTTACAGAATAAATGGTACTTTGCTAAATGTTGTCATTTTTATAAAATGAAATTTTCCTTTGGAGAAACACTATTTATAAATCAACTCAGCACTCGTGAAAGTCTCTACTTGATGTTGGTAAGTTACCTTAATGCTGTTATGTTTACAAAGGAGTTTTCTAGCTGAAGTGACATTTTCCTCAACAATGATTTAATAACTTAATGCTGTGTTGGTTAATGGCTTGATTTATTTTATCACTTACATAGTAAAACTTTGATTTAGAAAGTACCTCTTTGCTATATTATAGTAGAGAAGATAGGAAATTTATTATGGTTCTCTTGATTTATATAATACACATGTTTAATTTCAAACAATCTCTTGTTATTTTCTTGTAACCATGATTATACATCGGTAGTTCAGTGAGACACTACGAAGTCATAACTTATTTATTATCCCAGGACAGAAGAACTGATTTGGCCAGATAATACAGTTTTCAATACCTTTAAAAAACATGCTTCTGTTAAATTCAGTTCAGTTCAGTTCAGTAGCTCAGTCGTGTCTGACTCTTTGTGACCCCGTGTACTGCAGCAGGTCAGGCCTCCCTGTCCATCACCAGCTCCTGGAGTTCACTCAAACTCACGTCCATTGAGTCAGTGATGCCATCCAGCCATCTCATCCTCTGTCATCCCCTTCTCCTTCTGCCCCCAATCCCTGCCAGCCTCAGAGATTTTCCAATGAGTCAACTCTTCGCATGAGGTGGCCAAAGTACTGGAGTTTCAGCTTTAGCATCAGTCCTTCCAAAGAAAACCCAGGACTGATCTCCTTTAGAATGAATTGGTTGGATCTCCTTGTAGCCCAAAGGACTCACAAGAGTCTTCTCCAACACCACAGTTCAAAAGCATCAATTCTTTGGTGCTCAGCTTTCTTCACTGTCCAACTCTCATATCCATACATAATCATTGGAAAAATTATAGCCTTGACTAGATGGACCTTTGTTGGCAAAGTAATGTCTCTGTTTTTGAATATGCTATCAAGGAGGTCATAACTTTCCTTCCAAGGAGTAAGTGTCTTCATTTTATAGCTGCAATCACCATCTGCAGTGATTTTGGAGCCTCCAAAAATAAAGTCTGACACTGTTTCCACTGTTTCCCCATCTATATCCCACGAAGTTATGGGACCAGATGCCATAATCATAGTTTTCTAAAAGATTTAAGCCAACTTTTTCACTCTCCTGTTTCACTTTCATGAAGAAGCTTTTTAGTTCCTCTTCACTTTCTGCCATAAGGATGGTGTCATCTGCATATCTGAGGTTATTGATATTTCCCCTGGCAATCTTGATTCCAGCTTGTGTTTCTTCCAGTCCAGCGTTTCTCATGATGTACTTTGCATAGAAGTGAAATAAGCAGGGTGACAATATACAGCCTTGACATACTCCTTTTCCTATTTGGAACCAGTCTGTTGTTCTATGTCCAGTTCTAACTACTGCTTCCTGACTTGCATGTAGGTTTCTCAAGAGGCAGGTCAGGTGGTCTATTATTCCCATCTCTTAAAGAATTTTCCACAGCTTATTGTGATCCACACAGTCAAAGGCTTTGGCATAGTCAATAAAGCAGAAGTAGATGTTTTTTCTGGAGCTCTCTTGCTTTTTCCATGATCCAGTGGATGTTAGCAATTTGATCTCTTGTTCCTCTCACTTTTCTAAAACCAGCTTGAACATGAGGGAGTTCACGGTTCACATATTGCTGAAGCCTGGCTTGGAGAATTTTGAGCCTTACTTTACTAGCATGTGAGATGAGTGCAATTGGGCAGTAGTTTGTTTGGCATTGCCTTTCTTTGGAATTGGAATGAAAACTGACCTTTTCCAGTCCTGTGGCCACTGCTGACTTTTCCAAATTTGCTGGCATATTGAGTGTAGCACCTTCACAGCATCATCTTTCAGGATTTGAAATAGCTCAACTGGAATTCTATCACCTCCACTAGCTTTGTTCGTAGTGATGCTTTCTAAGGTCCACTTGATTTCACATTCAGGATATCTGGCTATAGGTGAGTGATCACACCATCGTGATTATCTGGGTCATGAAGATCTTTTTTGTATATTTCTTCTGTGTATTATTGCTACCTTTTCTTAATATCTTCTGCTTCTGTTAGGTCCCTACCATTTTTTGTCCTTTATTGAGCCTATCTTTGCATGAAATACTCCCTTGAGAGCTTTAATTTTCTTGAAGAGATCTCTTGTCTTTCACATTCTGGTGTTTTCCTCTATTTTTTAGGAAGTCAAGAAACACCTGTAATAGCAGGCAAATTTGGCCTTGGAATATAGAATGAAGCAGGGCAAAGGCTAATAAGAGTTTTGCCAAGAGAACACACTGGTCATAGCAAATACCCTCTTCTAACAACATAAGAGAAGACTCTACACACGGATATCACCAGATGGTCAACACCAAAATTAGATTGATTATATTCTCTTTACAGCCAAAGATGGAGAAGCACTATACAGCCAGCAAAAACAAGATCAGGAGCTGACTGTGGCTCAGGTCATGAACTCCTTATTGCCAAATTTAGACTTAATTTGAAGAAAGTAGAGAAAACCACTAGACCATTCACATATGACCTAAATCACATCCCTTATGATTATACAGTGGAAGTGAGAAATAGATTTAATGGACTAGATCTGATAGAGAGCCTGATGAACTATGGATGGAGGTTTGTGACATTGTACAGGAGACAGGGATCAAGACTATTTCCATGGAAAAGAAATGCAAAAAAGCAAAATGGCTGTCTGGGGAAGCCTTACAAATAGCTGTGAGAAGAGAAGTGAAAATAAAAGGAGAAAAGGAAAGATATAAGCATCTGAATGCAGAGTTCCAAAGAATAATAAGGAGAGAAAAGAAAATCTTCCTCTGCTAAATTAACTAATGTTAAATTTGTCTCGGTATATTGATCTGAGCAAAGGCAAAGTAATTGGTTAAGTTTGTAAGAAATACAAACTAAAATGATATTTATTTCATACCATCTTTTCACAGATGTTAAAGGCTTCTTATGTTCCCAATACTCTTCTGAGCTTGGGAGAAACACTACATAGTCAAACTATGAATATTTTGAAAATGAGTATATTTTTATGGGTTAGATAACTAAACAAAGTTAAAAGTATATAATATGTCAGGTTGTGAAATGTGCTCCAAATAAAAATAAGTAACTAGAGAGTGACATATCTGATGGATCGGAAAGAAGGGATTTTAATTTAGACAAGGTAGTCAGAAGATACCTTTTTAAAGAGAATTTTAAGTAGAAAATTGAATAATGTAGGGACATAAATCACAGACATCAAACAGTGAAGCGTTCTATGAAAAGAAAAAGTATATTGCATAGACTTTGAGCTGGTATGGAATTATTAGAAGCTGAGTGACAGGAGCATAGTGAGAAAATGAAAGGTTTGTGGAAATGTGTTTAAAATTTTCTCGAGCTAGGAGTTAGGAGAGAGTCAGACCATGAGTTCTTTTGGGGTCATATAATGTTAACTTAAAAAATAGTCACAGTCTCTATTTTATTTGGTGGGAAGTTTTAGGATTTCAAGCCCAAGAGATAGCATCTCAAGTGGCCCTGAGAGAGCTGCTCCAAAGAGGAAAGGGAGAGTCCGACTGTATAGAAATTTTGCAAGAAAGGGCAGATAGTCTGAGCATCAAAAGATTGTTGCTAATTAAATGAACCCAGATATCTCAAGTTAAGGTATCTAGCATTTTTCTATGTGTGGAAAAATGCAAGAGTCTGGGCTCACTGAAATCATTCCTTTGATACACACCTCAGCTCTTCTGTACCAATATCCCGTGTTTTTTCATAGTCTGATCTCCCTTGAGATTCACCATAGGGAGTGGCTGCAGTCCTGATGGCTTTTAGTTCACAAGTATTCTCCTTCCTGAGTGCTCATAGGACTCACCAGCTCACACTGGGAGGCTGTGCTGTTGTTGCTGCTAAGTCGCTTCAGTCGTGTCTGACTCTGTGTGACCCCATAAATGGAAGCCCACCAGGCTCCCCCGTCCCCGGGATTCTCCAGGCAAGAACACTGGAGTGGGTTGCCATTTCCTTCCCCAATGTATGAAAGTGAAAGGTGAAAGGGAAGTCGCTTAGTCGTGTCATACTCTTAGCGACCCCATGGACTGCAGCCTACCAGGCTCCTCCATCCATGGGATTCTCCAGGCAAGAGTACTGGAGTGGGGTGCCATTGCCTTCTCCACTGGGAGGCTATAATCACCGATGATTTAACATCCTTGCTTACTAATATGGCAGGAAATATTTCATTTCTCAGTAGACTTTAGCTTTTAAACCACATGAGACACAAAGCTATTGAAAGTATTAAGGATAGTTCTCATCTTTTTAATTTTTTTTTAATAAAATTGCACTGCTTGCACATGATATTTCAAGTGAAATGTAGAGTAAAAATATTTCAGTGTATGACCTATATGTGTCAACTCATTAAAATATTATATGACATTTATAAACTTGTTAAAAACATTGACAAACCCTGATAAATGCTTCTAAGAATTTTTTTTAATGCAGTAAAATTAGTTGAGTATTAAAAGCACCATCAATGCACTAAGATGATAGAGAATGAATTAAATTCACTTTTTGCAGCAGTGAAATATAGATTTAATTTTAAGCCAGTAATAAAATCACATTTAAAACAAGTTATAATTTTAAATATTACAAAGAATCCTACAAATATTCAGACAAAAATTTTAGATACTAAAAAAAAGGAAATCAAACAGCTGGCACAAAAATTTTCACCCTGACGTAAATACTAGTAGGCAATAAGACTTCTACAGAAATCTGAAGAAATAAGTGATCACATGTTGTGAACCTCAAAATGATACAACCAGTGAAGCATCTTATCTTGAAGGAAAGCAGCATAAAAATTTTCATAGATCAAGGAGCCAGAAATAAAAGAAGTTTCTTCTAGAATAAACTACTTGAACTTCTGGGCTAAAGTATTGAATAAAAATACATTTAATTTTTTGGTTTTTTTTTTTTTTTTTTGTTTTT
>SJYG01000063.1:5006974-5036341 GCA_006410535.1 Litocranius walleri
TACATATTTTTCTAAATTTCTCCAGTAATATGCATGTGATTATCACATGAATATGAATCCATCTATTAAACTTGCTACTATTTTAGATTCTGTAATTAAAAATATATATATACTTACTTACTGGAAAACTTATTTTTCAAGACAAATACATATATTATGTATTAATACATATGCTTGGAGCACTTTAAAAAATATACCTTTTTCTAAAATTATTTCTGATATTTAGCATTTCTAGATGAAAGTTGAAAGTAAACCAATAAAACAAACTAACATAAGATTGAGATATTATTAAGAATCCCAGACTCCTCAGCAAAAATTAGCCAATATTGTAAAAATCCTCTTTGTCCAGCCTTAGTATTCTAGTTCATATTTAATTCAGCTTGTTAAATAGAGATGAGAAAGAGAGTGTACCATTCTATTGAAATAATGTCTCATACAATCTGGTTGCAAAGGTGGGTATCCATATAAGTATATTGTCTGCAGTGTCACTTCATCAAAATGGACCATTTAGCTTTCCTTTGACCTGATTTGGCACATTTTTAGATGAGATTCTCTCATATAGAATTGGATCTACTTGTTAAAAGATTAGCGAGGGAGTGTATGATGTCTCAAAGGTCATCAGATACCATCAGAGGCCCCAACAAGTCATAATTAACTTGGTGTTTAAAGAAGAGAACAAAAGGGTCACCAGTAATACATTCTGGGAAGAAAGCCAGGACACTACCATGGGAGTCATGATGTCTAAACGCAAATTGAGTAGGCAGGGCCTGTGATGTGTACTGATCAGAAGCAAGGAAGCAATTAACATGGCAAGAAAAAAGAACATTTTAATAAGGTGAGCAGATGTCTTGGAAGGCCTGGAACATTAGCCTTCAGCTTAATGTCTACAGCATATATATTCTCAAATAGGCATGACCCTGTTCTAGAATCCACTCCTACCATAAGCCCATAACTAGTTTGAGCCTAAGAGTGAAGAGGAAATTAATGTTCCCCAGAGCCAACATGAAATTGGAAGGATAATGAGACTCAGAGACAACAAAAATAAAATGAAACTTCTGGATCAAATTATTTGTGATTCTGAAGGCCAAAAATAGATAAAAAGCTTTCCTCCCAACCAGAGAACATTTTATTCCATTTAAACCTTTAATAGAAACAAGCTATAATTTAAAAAGAAACTTTTACAAAGTTCAACTTAATGTATAGGCTCTTTTTTTTTTTCCAAAAGACTACCCTCTGCAGTCTCCAGTATACCTTAAGTTTCTTTGAAAGTCTTCAAAACAGGCAGAATGGTCAGTTGTTACTACTTGATAAGCATAGAAAAGCAGAATTTTGTCCAATTTTATTTTTCCCCTTATTTTGGCATTTTTGATACTTTTCCCTTTTGGTGTCTTTCTCTTGTACCCCTTCATCTAATCTCTGCACTTGGTAGCTTGTCTAGGGCTAGACTTCCTCTTGATCCTTCATTGAATGAGTTGATATTATATCATTATCATGGAGGAAAAGCTTCCACTACTGCATACACCTGACACCTGTCTTGTATTTTAGCAAAATAACCATGCCAGAGAGCAGCACTGAATGACAAAAAACTTATATTGATGTTAACAGTTGTGAGTGTTTTGCATTACCACTGAGAACAGCACCTTGGACCCAGAAAGTGAAAGTGAAGGTCACTTAGTTCTGCCTAACTCTTTGTGACCCCATGGACTATTCAGTCCATGAAATTTGTAAGGCCAAAATACTGGAATGGATAGCCTTACCCTTCTCCAAGGACTTCCCAACCCAGGAATCGAACCCAGGTCTCCCACACTGCAGGTGGATTCTTTATGAGCTGAGCTACAAGGGAAGTCCCAGAATACTAGAGTGGGTAGCCTATCCCTTCTCCAGTGGATCTTTCCAACCCAGGAATCAAACCAGATTCTCTGGCATTGCAAGCAGGTTCTTTATCAACTGAACTATCAGGGAAGCCCTTGGACCCAGAGGCTAATATCAAAAATCCAAGAAAATTTTGTATAATTTTTCACTGGAGAAAAGTCCTCTTCTAAACTAAGAGCACCACTCCCCTCCTCCCCATTTAACCCATTTTTTTTTAATGTTGAATTTGTTACGATATTCCTTCTGTTGCTTTTTTTTTTTTTTTTTTTTTTTTTTTTNGTATAATTTTTCACTGGAGAAAAGTCCTCTTCTAAACTAAGAGCACCACTCCCCTCCTCCCCATTTAACCCATTTTTTTTTAATGTTGAATTTGTTACGATATTCCTTCTGTTGCTTTTTTTTTTTTTTTTTTTTTTACCAAAAGGCATCTTAGCCCCTTGATCAGGGATCACACCCTCACCCCCTGTTTTGGAAGGTGAAGTCTTAACCACTGGACCACCAGGGAAATTTCTAACCTGTTATTTTTTAATGAAAAATCTCAGACACATATAAAAGTAAAGAAACTTGGCAAGAATCCCTATGCACTCATCGTTCAGCTTTAGCAATTTTATTTTATTTTTCCAGCTTTAGCAATTTTCAATCCAAAGTCAATCTAGTTTCTTCCACATCAGCACAAAATCCTCTATCATTTTTTTTAATTCTGTTTATCAAAGTATGTGTTCCATAAATATCTTCACAGAATATTTTCTGTTAATATCAAGGCAATCTATGCTGTTTAACAACAGATTACCAATGTAACTCCTACTGTTTTGTAAAAATAATTATTCTAATTACCTGCAAATATGTACATAGTCCCCAGTGAAGAACACACAGGTCATACAAAACAGCCTAGTATGAGTTAATTTCAGTTAAGTCAATCAGTCATGTCTGACTCTTTGTGAATCCATGAACCACAGCAAGCCAGGCTTCCTTGTCCATCACTAGCTCCTGGGGTTTACTCAAACTTATGTCCATTGAGTCGATGCCATCCAACCATCTCAACCTCTGTCATCACCTCATCACCTTCTCCTCCCACCTTCAATCTTTCCCAGCATCAGGGTCTTTTCAACAGAGTCAGCTCTTTGCATCAGGTAGCCAAAGCATTGCAGTTTCAGCTTCAACATCAGTCCTTCCAATGAATATTCAAGACTAATTTCCTTTAGGATTGACTGGTTGGATCTCCTTACTGTCCAAGAGACTCTCAAGAGTCTTCTCCAACAGTACAATTCAAAAGCATCGGTTCTTCAGCGTTCAACATTTTTTATAGTCCAACTCTCCTCACATCCATATGTGACTACTGGAAAAACCATAGCCTTGACTAGACCGACATTTGTTGGCAAAGTAATGTCTCTGCTTTTTAATGTGCTGTCTAGATTGGTCATAGCTTTCTTCTAAGGAGTAAGTGTCTTTTAATTTCATGGCTGCAGTTAATATCTGCATTGATTTTGGAACCGCCACCACCCCCCGCCCACCTCAAATAAAGTCTGCCACTGTTTGCACTGTTTCCCCATTTATTTGACATGAAGTGATGGGACCAGATGCCATGATCTTAGTTTTCTGATTGTTGAACTTTAAGCCAACTATTTCAGTCTTCTCTTTCATGTTCATCAAGAGGCTTTTTAGTTCCTCTTTCCTTTCTGCCATAAGGGTGGTATTGTCTACATATCTGAGGTTACTAGTATTTCTCCCGGCACTATTTATTCTAGCTTGTGCTTCATCCAGCTCAGTGTTACTCATGATGTACTCTGCATATAAGTTAAATAACCAAAGTGACAATATATATCCTTGACATACTCCTTCTTTTCCTATTTGGAATCAGTCTGTGGTTCCATGTCAAGCTTTAAATGCTGCTTCCTGATCTGCATACAGATTTCTCAAGAGGTAGGTCAGGTGGTCTAGTATTCCCATCTCTTAAAGAATTTTCAACAGTTTGCAGTGATCTATATAGTCATAAGCTTTGGCATAGTCAATAAAGCGAAATAGATGTTTTTCTGGAACTCTATTGCTTTTTTGATGATGCAACAGATGTTGGAAATTTGATCTCTGCCTTTCCAAAAATGAGTTTGAACATCTGGAAGTTCACGGTTAATGTACTGTTGAAGTCTGGCTTGGAGAATTTTGAGCATTACTTTACTAGCATGTGAGATGAGTGCAATTGTGTGGTAGTTTGAGCATTCTTTGGCAGTGCCTTTCTTTGGGATTGGAATGAAAACTGAACTTTTCCAGTCTCATGAGAACTGCTGAGATTTCCAAATTTGCTGGCATATTGAAAATAGTGCTTTCAGAGCATCAACTTTTAGGATTTGAAATAGCTCAACTGGAATTCCATCACCTCCACTAGCTTTGTTCATAGTGATGCTTCCTAAGGCTCACTTGACTTCACATTTCAGGATGTCTGGTTCTAGGCAAATGATTATACCATCGTGATTATATGGGTCATGAAGATATTTTTTAATAGTTCTTCTGTGTATTCTGGCCACTTGTTCTTAATATCTACTGTTTCTTTTAGGTCCATACCATATCTGCCCTTTATTGTGCTCATAGTTGCATGAAATGTTCCCTTGGTATCTCTAATTTTCTTGAAGAGATCTCTAGTCCTTTCCATTCTATTGTTTTCCTCTATTTCTTTGCACTGATCACTGAAGGAAGGCTTTCTTATCTCTCCTTGGTCTTCCATTGGAAGTCCACACTCAAATGGGTATATCTTTCCTTTTCTCCTTTGCTTTTCACTTCTCTTCTTTTCACAGCTGTTTGTAAGGCCTCTCAAGACTGCCAGTTTTTTTTTTTTTTTTTTGGCATTTCTTTTTCTTGGGGCTTGTCTTGATCCCTGTCTCCTGTACAGTGTCACAAGCCTCCATCCATAGTTCATCAGGCACTCTGTCAATCATATCTAATCCCTTGAATCTATTTCTCACTTCTACTGTATAATCATAAGGGATCTGATTTAGGTCATACTTGAATGATCTAGAGGTTTTTCCTTCTGTCTTCAATTTAAGTCTAAATTTGGCAATAAGGAGTTCATGATCTGAGCAACAGTTAGCTCCTGTTCTTTTTTTTGCTGACTGTATAGAGTTTCTCCATCTTTTCCTGCAAATAATATAATTAATCTGATTTTGGTGTTGGCCATCAGGTGATGTCCATGTGTAGAGTCTTCTCTTGTGTTGTTGGAAGAAGGTGTTTGCTATGACCAGTGTGTTCTCTTGGCAAAGCTCTATTAGCCTTTGCCCTGCTTCTTTCTGTACTCCAAGGCCAAATTTCCCTATTACTCCAGGTATCTCTTGACTTCCTACTTTTGCCTTCTTGTCCCCTATAATGAAAATGACATATTCTTTGGGTGTTCTAGAAGATCTTGTAGGTCTTCATAGAACCGTTCAATTTCAGCTTCTTCAGCATTACTGGTTGGGGCATAGACTTGGATTACCATGATATTGAATAATTTTTCTTGGAAATGAACAGAGATAATTCTATCATTTTTGGAATTGCATCCAAGTACTGCATTTCAGACTCATTTGTTGTTTATGATGGCTACTCCATTTCTTCTAAGGGTTTGTTGCCCACAGTAGAGGATAATGGTCATATGAGTTAAATTAACCCTTTTTAGTCCATTTTAGTTCGCTTATTCCTAAAATGAAAATGTGTCAGTGTATACTCTTGCCATCTCCTCTTTGACCACTTCCAATTTTTCTTGATTCATGGACCTAACATTTCAGGTTCCTATGTGATATTGCTTTTCATAACACATGACTTTGTTTCTATAACCAGTCACATCCACAACTGAGTTTTGTTTTTACTTTGGCTCCATCTCTTCACTCTTTCTGGAATTATTTCTCCACTGATCTCCTGTAGCATCTTGGGCACCTATGACATGGAGAGTTTATCATTCAGTATTCTATATTTTTGCCTTTTCATACTGTCCATGGTGTTTTCAAGGCAAGAATTGTGACGTAGCTTGTCATCTCTTCTCCAATGGACTACATTTTGTTAGAACTCTTCACCATGACCTATCCATCTTGGGTGGCCCTACACAGCATGGCTCATAATTTCATTGAATAAGACAAGACTGTGGCCCATGGGTTCAGATTGGTTAGTTTTCTGTGATTATGGTTTTCAGTCAGTCTGCCCTCTGATGGAAAAGGATAAGAGGCTTATGGAAGATAAAGTAAAAATAAAATTAAAAAAAAAAAGAGGCTTATGGAAGCCTCCTGATGGGAGAAGTGCCATATATACTTGGCTGTGCCATAGCCAAGTATATGTGCAGGTTAAATGACAGAACTGCTTGAAAATGGACAATCAAGACTGTGTGAAGTTAGCATAGATCTGCTATTTATCTGCTTGCACCTCTGCATACTTTCTGATGCTCACTGAGGGAAGCATCATGCAGTTTGTATTAACATTTGGGGCATCCTTCAATGAAGAAAGTATTTAATGTTATGTGGTAAATTAGCCCATATTTTGACTCAACACAGAATCTGTAATTCAAATGACAGGAAAGTAAGCAGAGGTCACACCCAAGTTTGCATAAAGTAAATGCAGAAGACTCAAATATACTCTATTAAACAGTCAACATAATCATGCAGGGAACCTTCCCCCACAGAACTATAATACCATTGCATTTATTCTTCTTTTGAAATATTGTTCACATGAATTTTTATTAGGGAATTCAAATTTGTTTTTACTCTCTGGAGCAATAGTTTGAAATCAGAAACAAAAAAGAAGTAACAAAGATTCTTCTATGCAAATAGAAAACAATTATGAAGAAGCAAAATCGATTATATGTCTTGAGAAAATGCTAATAAAGACAGAATGAAAGCAAAACCTATTATGGTTACAGTAGTTTGACTCAAACATGCCCTAAATTCTCCTGCTTCATCCTATAAATTTAGGTATTATCAGGAAATTATAAAGATCTCCATGTTCCTTGAGAAAGAATAGAGTTGGTGTTATTAGGAATAGTAGAAAATGTTAATAAAACAAAAAAAAAGCAATTAAAAGATTGCATTTTACATTTATTGTTTTCATATTAAACATGTTGACAATATTATTGAAGATATTTGCTTACAAAAACATTAAAATTAAAAAAAAAAAAAAAATTCTATCCTGGATCTGACTGTATCGATAGCATGATTTCAGGTGTTCTAATTTTCCTTAAAGTAACTAGACCTGAGGGCCTGAAGGAAGAATGAGCTATAAGCCAATAAACCATGATGGAAGAAGTCCCGATGACACACAGGGGATTAGCTCAGCAGCTACCACACTGGAGGAAGATGGCAAGTAGCATGAATCCCATAATTTTTAAAATCTTTTCTTAATCTTAGAGAGATGAAAGATGACTTTTCAGTAGGGACAATTGCTGTGATTTTTATATAGGGACTCTGTTTAAAAAAGTAATTTGGATTTCAAAGGACACTATATTTTTCCTTTTGCTGTGCCTTGTTTTATTTCCATCAAATATGCTGGACACAATGTAAAAGACAAACAATAGAAGAAATTATAGGCAGTGTTATAGATTACAGAGAACAGAGTAATTTAGCATTTAATTGTAAAGCAATGTTAATTTATATTTGTTATCATTGTTCAGGGGCTGCAACCAGTGTACTAAGCATGGCCAAGAGGAGCTACTCCACGTCCGAGGTCAGAGGCAGAAGCTAGAAGGACCCCATGCCCAAAGGGCGGCAGCCAAGAGGAGTTACCCCACCTCCGAAGTCAGGGGCAGCAGTCGAGAATGCCAGACTGCGAAGGTGCAGAAATGGCCAAGAGGAGCTCTCCACGCCCAAGGTCTGCTGCAGCAGCTGGGAGGAGCCACCCCACGTCCAAGGAGCACTGATTAGAGGAGCTATCTCACACTGCAGGTCAAGAAGGGTGGCTGTGAGGAGATACCCCTCATCCAAGGTAAAGAGCAGTGGCTGTGCATTGCTGGATCAGCCATGAAGAGATACCCCACACCCAAAGTAAGAGAAACCCAAGTAAGATGGTAGGTGTTTCAAGAGAGCATTAGAGGGCAGACACATTGAAACCATACTCACAAAAACTAGTCAATCTATTCACACTAGGATCATAGCCTTGTCTAACTTGATGACACCAAGGACTGCCTGCGGGGCAACCCAAGACAGGTGGGTCATGGTGGAGAGGTCTGACAGAATGTGGTCCACTGGAGAAGGGAATGGGAAACCACTTCAGTATTCTTGCCTTGAGAACCCCATGAACAATATGAAAAGGCAAAATGATAGTATATTGAAAGAGGAACTCCCCAGGTCAGTAGGTGCCCAACACACTACTGGAGATCAGTGGAGAAATAACTCCAGAAAGAAGGAAGGGATGGAGCCAAAGCAAAAACAATACCCAGCTGTGGACATGACTGGTGATAGAAGCAAGGTTGATGCTGTAAAGAGCAATATTGCATAGGAACCTGGAATGTCAGGTCCATGAATCAAGGCAAATTGGAAGTGGTCAAACAAGAAATGGCAAGAGTGAATGCTTACATTCCAGGAATCAGCTAACATAAATGGACTGGAATGGGTGAACTTAAATGAGATGACCATTATATCTACTACTGCAGGCAGGAATCCCTCAAAAGAAATGGAGTAGCCATCGTGGTCAACAAAAGAGTCTGAAATGCAGTATTTAGATGCAATCTCAAAAATGACAGATCTCTGTTCATCTCCAAGGCAAACCGTTCAATAACATGGTAATCCAAGTCTATGCCCCAACCAGTAATGCTGAAGAAGCTGAAGTTGAACGGTTCTATGAAGACCTATAAGACTTTTTACTACTAACACCCAAAAAAGATGGCCTTTTCATTATAGGGGACTGCAATGTTAAAATAGGAAGTCAAGAAACACCGGAATAACAGGCAAATTTGGCCTTGGAATGCGGAATGAAGAAGGGCAAAGACTAATAGAGGTTTGCCAAGAAAATGTATAGCAAACACCCTCTTCCAACAACATATGAGAAGACTCTACACATGGACATCACCAGATGGTCAACACCGATATCAGATTGATTATATTCTTTGCAACCAAAGATGAAGAAGCTCTATACAGTCGATGAAAACAAGACCAGGAGCTGACTGTGGCTCAGATCATGAACTCCTTATTACCAAATTCAGACTTAAATTGAAGAAAGTAGGGAAAACAGCTAGACCATTCAGGTATGACCTAAATCAAATCCCTTATGATTATACAGTGGAAGTGAGAAATAGATTTAAGGGCCTAGATCTGATAGATAGAAGGCCTGATGAACTATGGAATGAGGTTTGTGACTGTACAGGAGACAGGGATCAAGACCATCCCCATGGAAAAGAAATGAAAAAAAGCAAACTGGCTGTCTGGGGAGGACTTACAAACAGCTGTGAAAAGAAGAGAAGTGAAAAGCAAAGGAGAAAAGGAAAGATATAAGCATCTGAATGCAGAGTTCCAAAGAATAGCAAGAAGAAATAAGAAAGCCTCCTTCAGTGATCAATGTGAAGAAATAGAGAAAAATAACAGAATGGGAAAGATTAGAGATCTCTTCAAGAAAATTAGAGATACCAAGGGAACATTTCATGCAAAGATGGGCTCGATAAAGGACAGAAATGGTATGGACCTAACAGAAACAGACAGTATTAAGGAGAGGTGGCAAGAACACACAGAACTGTACAAAACAGATCTTTACGACCTGGATAATCACTATGGTGTGATCACTCATCTAGAGCCAGACATCCTGAATGTGAAGTCAAGTGGGCCTTAGCATCACTATGAACAAAGCTAGTGGGGTGATGGAATTCCAGTGTATCTATTTCAAATCCTGAAAGATGATGCTGTGAAAGTGCTGCATTCAATATGCCAGTGAATTTGGAAAACTCAGCAGTGGCCACAGGACTGGAAAAGGTCAGTTTTCATTCCAATCCCAAAGAAAGGCAATGACAAAGAATGTTCAAACTACCGCACAGTTGCATTCATCTCACATGCTAGTAAAGTAATACTCAAAATTCTCCAAGCCAGGCTTCAGCAATATGTGAACCATTAACTTCCTGATGTTCAAGCTGGTTTTAGAAAAGGCAGTGGAACCAGAGATCAAATTGCCAACATCCACTGGATCATGGAAAAAGCAACAGAGTTCCAGAAATACATCTATTTCTGCTTTATTGACTATGCCAAAGCCTTTGACTGTGTGGGTCACAATAAACTGTGGAAGATTCTGAAAGGGATGGGAATACCAGATCACCTGACCTGCCTCTTGAGAAATCTGTATGCAGGTCAGGAAGCAACAATTAGAACTGGACATGGGACAATAGACTGGTTCCAAATAGGAAAAGGAGTACATCAAGGCTGTATATTGTCACCCTGTTTATTTAATTTCTGTGCAGAGTACATCATGAGAAATACTGGGCTGGAAGAAGTACAAGCTGGAATCAAGAATGCCAGGAGAAATATCAATAACCTCAGATATGCAAATGACACCACCCTTCTGGCAGAAAGTGAAGCTAAAAAGCCACTTGATGAAAGTGAAGAGTGAAAAAGTTGGCTTAAACCTCAACATTCAGAAAATGAAGATCATGGCATCTGTTCCCATCACTTCATGGGAAATAGAAGGGGAAACAGTGGAAACAGTGACATACTTTATTCTTTTGGGCTCCAAAATCACTGCAGATGCTGATTGCAGCCATGAAATTAAAAGACACTTACTCTTTGGAAGAAAAGTTATGACCAAACTAGGTAGCATATTCAAAAGCAAAGATGTTACTTCACCGACTAATGTCTGTCTAGTCAAGGCTCTGGTTTTTCCGGTAGTCATGTATGGATGTGACAGTTGGACTGTGAAGAAAGCTGAGCACTGAAGAATTGATGCTTTTGAACTGTGATTTTGGAGAAGGCTCTTGTGAGTCCCTTGGACTGCAAATAGATCCAACCAGTCCATTCTGAAAGAGATCAGCCCTAAGATTTCTTTGGAAGGAATGATACTAAAGCTGAAATTCCAGTAGTTTGGCCACCTCATGTGAAGAGTTGACTCATTGAAAAAGACTCTGATGCTGGGAGAGATTGGGAGCAGGAAGAGACGGTGACAACAGAATATGAGATGGCTGGATGGTATCACTGATTCGATGGACCTGAATCTGAGTAAACTCCGGGAGGTAGTAATAAACAGGGAGGCCTGACATGCTGCAATTCATGGGGTCGCAAAAGTCGGACACGACTGAGTGAACTGAACTGATCATTGTTCAGGTGCTATCTCATATCTGACTATTTGTGACTCCATGGACATCAGCATGCCAGGCTTCCTTGTCCTTCACTATCTCCTTTCATTTCCATTGGGTTGGTGATGCTATCATAAGTTATTTATATATATATCCCCTCTCTAAAATAAAAATAACAGAAACTAAAGCAACAATGATAGCAGCAACAAAGCTATAAAGGAAAAATAACAATACTGAATAGTTAGAGAAATTTGGATATGGGTATAATATTTGACATGCTTCCCAGTGGTAAAGAATGTATTTCCCGGTGTTAAGGAATGACTCAGTGGTAAAGAATCCACCTGCCAATACAGGCTTTGATCCATGGGTCAGGAAGATCTCCTGGAGGAGGAATGGCAACCCACTCCAGTGTCTTGCCTGGGAAATCTAATGGACAGAAAAGCCTGGCCGGCTAGAGTCACAAAGAGGTGGACACCATTTAGCAACTAAAGAACAACAACAATGTAATATTAGGTAAAAGTTCTGTGGAAATTTATTATTTTGGGTGTGGTAATGTTGTTACCATTATGTAACACACTTTATTTCTGCTTTCAGGAGAAACATGATAAAGTATTTAGGTTAAAATGGAATGACATCTACCATACCTGCTTAAATGGTTCAGCAAAAATAAAATAAACCAACACATATATGAAAGAAACAGATAAAGCCAAAAAAAAAAAAAAGGCAGTATTCTTGAAGCTTTTCCATAAATATGAAATTCTTAAAATAAATTGTTTAGGAAAAAATAAAGCAAAGTATATTTAGCAACTTGATGGAATATGATTAATAAAAATAATTAATTATTGCCCCAAATTTATTTCATCTAATACCATGGATCAATAAGAGAGAAAAATAAATTTGTACATGAAAACAAACCCACACAAACTACACACACACACGTACAAAGGGTGAAACCTCATGCAAATAAGTTGAGTAAGAAAAACTACACACTAAAGAGTACAAACTAATGATTTCAATTATATTTCTAAAACAGGCACAATTATTTTGTAAAGACTAGTCAAGTTAGTGGTAACTTTACAATATAAAGATGGGTAAAAAATAAAATAGTTATCTACTTATGAAATTGAAAACTATCACTTTTGACAACAAAATATTACAAGTAAAGGTCAGTATGACAGATTTTAAATAAGAAATATGGTGGGAAATAAGCAGAATTAAAGAAAATAAGAAATATACAAAGTGATCTTACGCTGCGATGTCAATATTCATCAGGATAAAGAAGAAAGATTATACAGAATTTGGGGAATACAAGGTCTCCAAATATGGAGAAGGTGCCAAGAAAAACTAAGCATTTAAGGAAAGAAAGAGAATTCGATTGTGTTCACCTGTGGCTAATACATGTCAATGTATGGCAAAACAAATACAGTATTGTAATTAAAGGAAACTATAAGCAAGGTGAAAAGACAGCCTTCTGAATGGGAGAAAACAATAGCAAATGAAACAACTGACAAACAACTAATCTCAAAGATATACAAGCAACTTATGCAGCTGAACTCCAGAAAAATAAATGATCCAATCAAAAAATGGGCCAAAGAACTAAATAGGCACTTCTCCAAAGAAGACATACGGATGGCTAACAAACACATGAAAAGATGTTCAACATCACTCATTATCAGAGAAATGCAAATCAAGACCACAATGAGGTACCATTTCACACCCTAAAAATACAAACTATTAAAGACACTTTGTACAGAAACATAAAAAAAAAAAGAGAGAATGCCTAAAGTTACACTTCTAGAATTTGTATCAGACATATATATCTCTCCAGTATTTTTTCCAGGTTGTCTCTTCCCTCAACTATTTAAAGATTGTAAAATATTTCCAAGGGAGTGTCTATTTTCCACACTTCATTACTTTTTGAATGCCTGCTTATGCTCTTTTAAGGGATAGTTAAATGGATTATGTAAGGGAAGATAAAAGAATGTTTATGAATGCCTTAACATGATTTATAAACATGAAATACTGATAAACTACAATCCTTCTAGGCTATTGTGGATTTTTTTTTTAACTTCAAAAAATTGGTACTGCTAAAAAATTCTGAGAAATATAAGTAACTAAAGAATAAATGCCAAGATTGAATTGCTATGTGTATCTACTCGCTATACATACTTCATAATGGTAATTTTTTGAGACATTATTTGGTGTATAAAAAAATACTTCTCTTTGATACTCTGTGTTATTTTTCTTTTATTAAATACTTCCTCATACATTTGATGAAGAACATAGGGATACTCTATTACTTAGGTGTCTTTCATTTGTCCTGTACTAGAGGCTTATTCCTGCTAGGAAGATTAGCTTTGCATGGCTCAGTTCACTGCCACAGTAGGAGCCATAAATCCATCAAAACACATAAAATAGACTGATGGCCTCCTAATTAAGATGAAATTTATGGTAGAAATAGTCTTCTCGGGAAAATTCTTCAGGAAGCAATAGATTAATAACTGCTTATTTTTCTCTATTAAGAGGCTGTTAACTTTATTTTGAAGGCATGAAATGGTATATAAGGAACATCTATGTAGTTACTATATTAGTTGTATTACAAGCTTGTAGCAAATATACAGCATTTGGCACCAAAAAGTGGGTCATTAAACAACTGTAAAAATTGTTGTTTGTAAAACGTTGATGCAAAGATGATCCAAATGATAAATGGGGGAGAATTGCTACAGAGAGAACATTGATGTCAATTTAGATGCCCATGAATTATCCTGGTACTTCAAGAGACTGTCAGAGCTTTTGATTACTAAGTCTCATTTTTAAAGAATAAAATGCTTACTGGTTTTAAATAGAGACAAGTCAGGTATCCACAGCAACATTTTACTTTTTGCCTCACTGTTATTTCTATTACCAGATGTATTCTCAAACAGACTCATTTTAATTTTACTGTCTTGAAGATTAACATAAAAATCAACAAAATAATTAAAAATGGAAAACAAGAAAATTTAGTCTTGTGTAACACAAAGTTGGCTATCTTACACCCAAGATTAAATATAAATTAGTAACTATCACCAAACACCCTCTATACTCTCCATTCAATTTATTTTTAAAGAATAAACTGAGCAAAAAAAAAAAAAAGTTCAAATTATTATCAGAGAAAGTAATTAAACTGTTATTCTTTTATTTAAAATATTCCTTATCTAACACAATATTCCTATTTGTTACTGAACCATTAATAGATTTAAAAATATTGAAATATTTATTCAAATTTTAGTATTCTATATATGTACATTTCTGTTCATTTTGAAGAAATTGGTGCTAAATGCATTTTAAATTATACATTTTAATGTTTTACAAACAAATTTTTCAAAAGTTGTTCATTATAACAATAACTTTAAAATGCATATCAACCTATTTTAAAGAGAATATAACAACATGATTAAAGGAAAACCATTACGCTTCTATATGACTTCCAGATAACTGGATCATCAAAATGTATTCCTTAAATACATACATTTTTATTGTCAATTATACCTCAATATTTGGAGAAGAAACTGGCAACCCACTCCAGTATTCTTGCCTGGAGAATCCCATGGGCAGAGGAGCCTGGCCCACTATAGTCCATGGGTCACAAGAGTTGGACCTGAGAAAGAAAAAGGATAATACAATCTGTCTTTCACTCTCCCTCCCTCTCTCTTTTTCAGTCTGCTCTCCACCATGAGATGAGCTAAACTGAAAGTCACCTACAAACAAAAAGAATGTCTTCACCAGAAACCTGATCGGCTACTGCCCTGATCTTGGATTTCTCAACATCCAGAACTTTGAGAAATAAATGAGCAAAAATGAATGGATAGATAGATATACACTATCAAATTAAGCATGGGCAAATCTGCTATAAAAGACAGATAATAAGTTGTCTTAGGGTGTGAGTGGGGGAGGGAGGAATGGAGAGTTATTATTAATAGATGCAGAGTTTCAGTTTTGCAAAGGAAAACAGTTATGCAAATGAATGATGGTGATGGTTACTCAACAATGTGAATGCATTTAATTCCATTGAACTAAGTTTAAAATAAAGTTGGTGAATTTTACCATTATTAAAAAGAAAAAGAGAAAAAACACCATTTCTTACAAGACACATTCTATTTGTTTGATTATTTTTCTGCCTATTATGTAAAAATAAGTCAAATTACCTACTTTAATTTTCTAATAAATAACAATTAATATCAGTGTCAATTCATTCAGTCACTCAGTCATGTCCGACTCTTTGTGTACCCATGAACCATAGCACACCAGGCCTCCCTGTCCATCACCAACTTCTGGAGTATACCCAATGTCCATCAAGTCGGTGATGCCATCCAAAATTCTCATTCTTTGCCATCCCCTTCTCCTCTTGCCCTCAATCTTTCCCAGCATCAGGATCTTTTCAAATGAGTTAAATCTTCACATCAGGTGGCCAAAGGATTGGAGTTTCAGCTTCAATCAGTCCTTCCAATGAACACTCAGGACTGATCTCCTTTAGGATGGACTGGTTGGATTGACTTGCAATCCAAAGGACTCTCGAGTCATCTCCAAAACCACAGTTCAAAAGCATCAATTCCTCTATGCTCAGCTTACTTAGAGTCCAAATCTCAGCCGTACATGACACCTGGAAAAATCATAGCTTTGACTAGACTGACCTTTTTTGACAAAGTAATGTCTCTGCTTTTTAATATGCTGTCTAGATTTGGTCGTAACTTTCCTTCCAAAGAATGAACATCTTTTAATTTCATGGCTGCGATCACCATCTTCAGTGATTGTGGAGCCTCCCAAAATTAAGTCAGCTACTGCTTCCACTGTTTCCCTATTTATATGCCATGAAGTGATAGGACCAGATGCCATGATCTTAGTTTTCTGAATGTTGAGGTTTAAGTCAATATTTTCACTCTCCTATTTCACTAAGGTCAAGAGGCTCTTTAATTCTTCAGTTTCTGCCATAAGGGTGATGTCATCTGCATATCTGATGTTATTGCTATTTCTCCCTGCAGTTTTGATTCCAGCTTGTGTTACATCCAGCCCAACATTTCTCATGATGTACTTTGCATGTAAGTTAAATAAGCAGTGTGACAATATACAGCCTTGACGTACTCCTTTTCCTATTTGGAACCAGTCTGTGGTTCCATGTACTCTTCTAACTGTTGTTTCCTGAATACATTTTTATTGTCAATTATACCTCAATATTTGGAGAAGAAACTGGCAACCCACTCCAGTATTCTTGCCTGGAGAATCCCATGGGCAGAGGAGCCTGGCCCACTATAGTCCATGGGTCACAAGAGTTGGACCTGAGAAAGAAAAAGGATAATACAATCTGTCTTTCACTCTCCCTCCCTCTCTCTTTTTCAGTCTGCTCTCCACCATGAGATGAGCTAAACTGAAAGTCACCTACAAACAAAAAGAATGTCTTCACCAGAAACCTGATCGGCTACTGCCCTGATCTTGGATTTCTCAACATCCAGAACTTTGAGAAATAAATGAGCAAAAATGAATGGATAGATAGATATACACTATCAAATTAAGCATGGGCAAATCTGCTATAAAAGACAGATAATAAGTTGTCTTAGGGTGTGAGTGGGGGAGGGAGGAATGGAGAGTTATTATTAATAGATGCAGAGTTTCAGTTTTGCAAAGGAAAACAGTTATGCAAATGAATGATGGTGATGGTTACTCAACAATGTGAATGCATTTAATTCCATTGAACTAAGTTTAAAATAAAGTTGGTGAATTTTACCATTATTAAAAAGAAAAAGAGAAAAAACACCATTTCTTACAAGACACATTCTATTTGTTTGATTATTTTTCTGCCTATTATGTAAAAATAAGTCAAATTACCTACTTTAATTTTCTAATAAATAACAATTAATATCAGTGTCAATTCATTCAGTCACTCAGTCATGTCCGACTCTTTGTGTACCCATGAACCATAGCACACCAGGCCTCCCTGTCCATCACCAACTTCTGGAGTATACCCAATGTCCATCAAGTCGGTGATGCCATCCAAAATTCTCATTCTTTGCCATCCCCTTCTCCTCTTGCCCTCAATCTTTCCCAGCATCAGGATCTTTTCAAATGAGTTAAATCTTCACATCAGGTGGCCAAAGGATTGGAGTTTCAGCTTCAATCAGTCCTTCCAATGAACACTCAGGACTGATCTCCTTTAGGATGGACTGGTTGGATTGACTTGCAATCCAAAGGACTCTCGAGTCATCTCCAAAACCACAGTTCAAAAGCATCAATTCCTCTATGCTCAGCTTACTTAGAGTCCAAATCTCAGCCGTACATGACACCTGGAAAAATCATAGCTTTGACTAGACTGACCTTTTTTGACAAAGTAATGTCTCTGCTTTTTAATATGCTGTCTAGATTTGGTCGTAACTTTCCTTCCAAAGAATGAACATCTTTTAATTTCATGGCTGCGATCACCATCTTCAGTGATTGTGGAGCCTCCCAAAATTAAGTCAGCTACTGCTTCCACTGTTTCCCTATTTATATGCCATGAAGTGATAGGACCAGATGCCATGATCTTAGTTTTCTGAATGTTGAGGTTTAAGTCAATATTTTCACTCTCCTATTTCACTAAGGTCAAGAGGCTCTTTAATTCTTCAGTTTCTGCCATAAGGGTGATGTCATCTGCATATCTGATGTTATTGCTATTTCTCCCTGCAGTTTTGATTCCAGCTTGTGTTACATCCAGCCCAACATTTCTCATGATGTACTTTGCATGTAAGTTAAATAAGCAGTGTGACAATATACAGCCTTGACGTACTCCTTTTCCTATTTGGAACCAGTCTGTGGTTCCATGTACTCTTCTAACTGTTGTTTCCTGACCTGCATACAGGTTTCTCAAGAGGCAGGTTAGGTGGTCTGGTATTCCCATCTCTTTCAGAATTTTCCACAGTTTACTGTGATCTATGTGGTCAAAGTCTTTGGCATATTCAATAAAGCAGAAATGATGTTTATCTGAAACTCCCTTGCTTTTTTGATGATTCAGCATATATTGGCAATTTAATCTCTGGTTCCTCTGCCTTTTCTTAAACTAGTTTGAACATCTGGAAGTTCATGGTTCATGTATTGCTGAAGCCTGGCCTGGAGAATCTTGAGAATTACTTTACTAGCCTGTGAGATGTGTGCAATTGTGTGGTAGTTTGAGCATTCTTTGGCATTGCCTTTCTTTGGAATTGGAATGAGAATTGAACTTTTCCAGTCCTGTAGCCACTGCCAAGTTTTCCAAATTTGCTGACATATTGAGTGCAGCACTTTCACAACATCATCTTTTAGGATTTGAAACAGCTCACCTGGAATTCCATCACTTCCACTAGTTTTGTTCATAGTGATGCTTACTAAGGCCCTCTTGGCTTCACGTTCCAGGATGTCTGGCTCTAGGTGAGGGATAAAACCATCGTGATTTTCTGGGTCATGAAGATCATTTTTAGTTTTTATGTGTATTCTTGCCACCTCTTCTTAATATCATCTGCTTCAGTTAGATCCATACGATTTCTGTCCTTTATTGAGCCCATCTTTGCATGAAATGTTCACCTGGTATCGCTAATTTTCTTGAAGAGACCTCTAGTCTTTCCCATTCTATTGTTTTCCTCTATTTCTTTTCATTTGTCACTGAGGAAGGCTTTCTTTTCTCTCCTTGCTATTCTTTGGACCTCTGCATTCTAATGGGTATATCTTTCTGTGTTGACTAAATATAAGTAATATGAGGTTCAATTAAAACTGGTCTGAATCCAGATACATATTTGAATTTATCTGTTCATTTGTGTCTGATGCTGGATAGTTTATAGTTACTTCTGTTAATTAAAGGACATAGTATACTACATAAAATGTTTCTACATTTTGTTGTGCTCTGAGCTCTAAAATAGAATTGCTAATTGCTCTCATGAGAAAGTACTGATTATTTGAGATGCACATGTTCAAATGCTGTAAAAGTGAAAGTTCACCCATTAAGTTCAACACATATTTTATAAAAGAATAGAAATAGTATATAATAAAAGAGACCGATTATATCTATTAGTTGCTAAATCACCCATTTTACCACTGTGAATGTGACCAAATAGTTTGCTGTAAAGTGGAACATTATAGTTATATTATGAAGGTAAGTGATTCCCTTGAATATTTACTTACTTCTAAACCTGAAGTTTAGAAGAGCTGGACTGTGAAGAAGGCTGAGCACCAAAGAATTGATGCTTTTGAACTGTGGTGTTGAAGAAGACTCTTGAGAAAATCTTGGACTGCAAGGAGATCCAACCAATTCATTCTAAAGGAGATTAGCCCTGGGATTTCTATGGAAGGAATGATGCTAAAGCTGAAACGCCAGTACTTTGGCCACCTCATGCGAAGAGTTGACTCATTGGAAAATACTCTGATGCTGGGAAGGATTGGGGGCAGGAGGAGAAGGGGACGACCGAGGATAGGATGGCTGAATGGGATCACAGACTCAATGGACATGAATTTGAGTGAACTCCAGGAGTTGATGATGGACAGGGAGGCCTGGAATGCTGTGCTTCTTGGGGTTGCAAGGAGTCAGACATGACTGAACAAGTGAACTGAACTGAAACATGAACTCAAATTTTCACTTTCATAATTTCAATGTAAAACATGAAACAGAAATATTCTATAACTCAGGAGGATAATTTGTCATCCTTTAAATATTTTATGATTTATCATACCAATAGTTCTTATGCTAAATCACATTTAGTGTAGCTGATGCACACTTGTTTTGAATGTGTCATTAGCAATAAGTGACTTTGGGTTTCTATGTGTTTGTCTGTTTTGTGGTCTGGATGAACGTTTATGTTGAGGATACCTTATGTTGAGGATACCTTTGTTCAAAGCATTTATCAGAATTCTTGAGTCAAAAGACACTCATAATGGACTTCCCTGGTGACCCTGACCTAGGAAGATTCTCCATGTCACAGGGCAACTAAGCCTGTTGGGCTACAATTACTGACCCCATTCGCCCTAGAACCTATGCTCTGCAATAAGAGAAGCCACCACAATGAGACGCCTGCACACTACAATGAATAGCCCTGCTTGCTGCCACTAGAGAAAGCCTGAAACAGTGAAGACTCAGTGCAGCCAAAAATAAAATAAATTTTTAAAAAAGCACACTCAGCATAAATATATGCATAATCTGCTTTATTTTTAAGTATCTTAAGGATGTAATTAATATTTATGTTCATTCACTTCAGTCATGTCCGACTCTTTGAACCCATGGGCCTTAACCCGCCAGGCTCCTCTGTCCATGTGATTTTCTAGGCAGGAATACTGGAATAGGCTGCCATGCCCTTCTCCAGGGGATCTTCTCACCCAGGGATTGAAACCATGTTCTCCACATTGCAAGCAAATTCTTTAACACTAAGTTACTGGAAAGCAATGATGTAATTAAGAACCTATAAAACCATTCCCCTGTGTACACACACAGACAAGAGCTGAAACGCTGCTGGGAAAGAATATATATATATAATATATATATTATATATATACCCATTCTATTTCTTGCTTCCTCACTCCACCCCATCATAATAAGATCATTATCTGTAAGTTAATACTAATAATTATTTTGCTTTCTAAAAATTTAACTTATAGCCATCCATATATATACTTACAAAGGATACTTTTCTCATTTTGATTCTTTTCTCTTTATAAACAAAAAATGATTATATAGACTATGGTGAAACTCTAAATGGCAATTTTGATATAATTTATTCATCTTAACTTTTTAGAGTTTCACCATAGTCTATATGACCATCTTATGTTTATAAAGAGAAAATAATGTAAATAAGAAGATCCTTTAGAGAACTAAATGGCAACTCATTCCAATATTCTTGTCTGGTAAATCCACGGGACAGAAAAGTGAGGTGGTCTACAGTCCATGGAGTCATAAAAGAGTCAAATGCTACTTAGCCACTAAGCAACAACAACAAAAAATAAATTCATCTTAACTTACATAATATAGCATAGCAAGACTAAATTGTGCTTTAAACATCAATTGTTCTATTTATGAACAGTAAGTTGTTTTCAGGCTTTACCTTCTAAATATTGCTCCCTTGAACATTCTTATATGTTTCCTTTTAAACTTAGGAACAAATTTATTTTAGAGATATGCTTAAAATAGTATTAAGAGAACAAAAGAGAAAAAATAATATTGATATATGCAGTATGTGATTTTTCTAAGTCATTGCCAAACTGTTTCTACAAGAGTATATAAAATAGATCACTAGATGATTGGTATGTAGATAAATACGTAAATAATAAAGAATAAGGAGATCATATAATTTATTATCTATAAAGGCACACTTTTTTTTTTAAACAGAAGTGATTCTATTTCTGATTAGATTATTAGAAATAATCATTATTTTTATTAGTGTTTCACTGTAACTCTTATGAACCTTAAAGTGAAAGTGCTAACGCTCAGTCATATCTGACTGAGTGGGTTGCCATTTCCTTCTCCAGGGGATCTTCCTGACACAGGGACTGAACTCAAGCCTCCTGCATTGCAGGCAGATTCTTTACCATCTGAGCCAACAACTGGGCTGCCCTAAAAAAGTAAACAATAAAATTCATAACAAAACAAATAATCAGCAACAAAAACTGGGTCTATGGTTAAGATAATTTTGGAGTTGTCCCCACAATATTTATGTTAGGATCTTAGCCTTATATATGATCAATATTTTCCAGATTCTAGATAACAATAACTCAGATTTCAAGAGAGGAGATTTGAATTATGTTATATGAATGCATCATCACCAGACTTTTCATTTTTCATCTATTCAGTATTATTTAAAAGTAATTAGCAATGAGGGCAGAGAAGGCAATGGCACCCCACTCCAGTACTCTTGCCTGGAAAATCCCATGGACGGAGGGGCCTGGTATGCTGCAGTCCATGGGGTCGCACAGAGTTGGACACGACTGAAGTGACTTAGCAGCAGCAGCCATAAGAGAAACCTGGGTTTGATCCCTGGGTTGGGGAGATCTCCTGGAGGAGGGCATGGCAATCCATTCCAGTATTCTTGCCTGGAGAATACCCGTGGACAGAGGAGACTGGTGGGCTCAGTCCCTGGAGTTGCAAAGAGTCAGACACGACTGAATCAACTAAACACACAAACACAGCTCACTTTTTATCATTTATTCTTAAAAAACTCCTCTAGCATAAAATAAGTACAAGAAAAATATACAAAAATGTAGATGAAATATTTTATTCTTATTTATACCCATTGGTATATTCAGATCTCAATATACTCAATAGGGAAAACAAATAAACAAACTTCAATTTTCTTTATTTCTATCATTTCTGAATTCTTGCAGGGTAAAAATTTTATCTGAACCAAAATGTCAGTGCTGTGTTTTAAGGCGAAGGGTGTTGAAGCATATGTTTTATATTTTCTTCTACAGACTATACAGAATTCTTTGCTTTTAACTCTTGTATTGGATTTTCAGAGGCATGTCCTTGGGGAAAAAACATTTGTATTAATCTACAGCCACTGTCACAAGTAGTTTATTGGTGATACCAGTATACCTCCAGTTACCCTTTTCCAAATAACTAAAAAAGTCATTTTGATTGAACTATAAAATGAAGGAAATATGATTATTAGTAAGGGCTATAAGGAACACTGCATAATTTTCAGCATTGGTGAAATCATTCTTTTTTTAGCAATGTGAAAATATATTATTTTGTGTAATGTCCTAAAATCTATAGGGAAAAGACTAGAAAGATTGCTAGATCCAGGACTAGTAGGGATTCTCCAACACTGTTCTATCTTTTTAAATTGCCGTTCTGTTAACCTACTTTAGTCTTTGTCCATCTGCTATATTATTGTTTGTCTATCAATCTATCATCTATCTTTAAAACTTTCAAAATAACAATATGGAGACATTGCTAGACAATATGGAGACATTTTTAAATTAACAAAAATATATAGTCAACTTCTGAGTCGAAATGCTAGCTTTGTCACTTTCAAACTACATGAGGTGAGCAAGTCTCAGGAGCTCTCTCTGACTTAGATTCCTTATATTCCTATTATATCAATGGACATTGTTAATAGTCCTTACCTAGTTTGGGAGAAGGATTTATAAATTATTTTGCATAAATTTACCAACATAATGGCAAGTAAATTTAGTTATACATATATGGATAACAGGCATTTAGAATGCTTAATGCTGTTTTAAGTCCTTTTACATGGCTAATTTAATTTCCACAATTGCATTGATATTTAAAAAGATCAAAGAAACTAAGTGACTTTTGCAAGATTACACCACTAGATAAATAAGAGTTTCAAACCAGACTGTCTGACTTCAAAGCCAGGGCTCCTAGAATTCTTCTTACACAGAACAATAGATTAAAGTATAATGCCAGGTTACAAGTCTGCATTAAAATTATGATAATACTAAAATTAGTAATTTTGTATTCTTCAACTGATGTGGCTTTATTATATTTCTTACTTGGTTTGGGGTCCCTTTTGTTTTTAACACTCATGAAGTTTTCAGTCTCTCTCCATTAGTCTGAGACCTGCATTAGCCAATGTTCATGAAGAATATGTAATTACCAGTAACACTGAAGAAGCTGAAGTTGAACGGTTCTATGAAGACCTACAAGACCTTTTAGAACTAACATCCCAAAAAGATATTGTTTTCATTACAGGGGACTGAAATGCAAAAGTAGAAAGTAAAGAAAAAACTGGAGTAACAGGTAAATGTGGCCTTGGATATGGAAAGAAGTAGCGCAAAGGCTAATGAGTCTTGCCAAGAGAATGCACTAGTCATAGTAAACACCCTCTTCCAACAACACAAGAGAAGACTACACATGGCCATCACCAGATGATCAACACCGAAATCAGATGGATTATATTCTTTACAGCCAAAGATTAAAAGCTCCATACAGTCAGCAAAAACAAGACTTGGAACTGACTGTGGATCAGATCATGAACTCTTTATTGCCAAACTCAGACTTAATTTGAAGAAAGTAGGGAAAATCACTAGACCATTCAGGTATGACTTAAATCCAATCTCTTATGATTATACAGTGGAAGTGAGAAAGAGATTTAAGGGTTTAAATCTGATAGAATGCCTGATGAACTATGGACTGAGGTTCCTGACATCGTATAGGAGATAAGGATCAAGACCATCCCCATGGAAAAGAAATGAAAAAAAAAAAAAAAAAGCTGTCTGAGGAGGCCTTGCAAATAGCTGTGAAAAGAAGAGAAGCAAAAAGCAAAGAGAAAAGGAAAAATATACACATCTGAATGCAGATTTCCAAGGAATAGCAAGAAGAGATAAGAAAGACTTCTTCAGTGATCAATGCAAAGAAATAGAGGAAAACAACAGAATGGAAAAGACTAGAGATTTCTTCAAGAAAATTAGGGATACCAAGGGAACATTTCATGGAAAAATGGACTCAATAAAGGACAGAAATGGTACGGACCTAAAAGAAGCAGAAGATATTAATAAGAGGTGGTAAGAATACACGGAAGAACTGTACAAAAAAATGATATTCATGACCAAGATAATCACAATGGTGTGATCACTCACCTAGAGCCAGATATCCTGAATGTGAAGTCAAATGGGCCTCAGAAAGTATCACTACTAGTGGAGGTGATGGAATTCCAGTGGAGCTATTTCAAACCCTGAAAGATGATACTGTGAAAGTGCTGCACTCAATATGCAAGCAAATCTGGAAAACTCAGCAGTGGCCACAGGACTGGAAATGTTGAGTTTTCATTCTAATCCCAAAGAAAGGCAATGCCAAAGAATGCTCAAACTGCTGCATAATTGCACTCATCTCACACGCTAATAAAGTAATGCTCAAAATTCTTCAAGCCAGGCAATACATGAACCGTAAACTCCCTGATGTTCAAGCTGGTTTTAGAAAAGGCAGAAAACCAGAGATCAAATTGCCAACATCTGCTCGATCATCAAAAAAGCAAGAGAATTCCAGAAAAACATCTATTTCTGCTTTATTGACTATGCCAAAGCCTTTGACTGTGTGGATCACGATAAACTGTGGGAAATTCTTCAAGAAATGAGAATACCAGACCATTTGACCTGCCTCTTGAGAAACCTATATGCAGGTCAGGAAGCAACTGCTAGAACTGGACATGGAACAAAAGATTGGTTCCAAACAGGAAAAGGAGAACATCAAGGTTGTATATTGTCACCCTGCTTATTTAACTTATATGCAGAGTAAATCATGAGAAACCCTGGACTGGAAGAAGCACGAGCTGGAATCAAGATTGCCGGGAGAAATATCAATAACCTCAGATATGCAGATGACATCCTCCTATGGCAGAAAGTGAAGAGGAACTAAAAAAGCCTCTTGATGAAGGTGAAAGAGGAGAGTGAAAAAGTTGGATTAAAGCTCAAGATTCAGGAAACGAAGATCATGGCATCTGGTCCGATCACTTCATGGGAATAGATGGGGAAACATTGGAGACAGAGTCAGACTTTATTTTATTTTATTATTATTTTTTGTGTGTGCTACAAAAATCACTGCAGATGGTGACTGCAGCCATGAAATTAAAAAATGCTTACTCTTTGGAAGAAAAGTTATGACCAACCTAGGTAGCATATTGAAAAGCAGAGATATTACTTTGCCAACAAAGGTCTGTCTAGTCAAGGCTATGGTTTTTTCCAGTAGTCTGTATGGATGTGAGAGTCAGACTGTGAAGAAAGCTGAGCCCTGAAGAATTGATGCTTTTGAACTATGGTGTTGAAGACTCTTGCAAGTCCCTTGGACTGCAAGGAGATCCAACCAGTCCATTCTAAAGGAGATCAGTCCTGGGTGTTCTTTTGAAGAAATAATGCTAAAGCTGAAACTTCAGTACTTTGGCCACCTCATACGATGAGTTGACTCATTGGAAAAGTCTCTGATGCTAAGAGGGATTAGGGGCAGGAGGAAAAGGGGACGACAGAGGATGAGATGGTTTGATGACATCACCGACTTGATGGACATGAATTTGAGTGATATTTGGGTGTTGGTGATGGACACTGAGGCCTGGCATGCTGCTATTTATGAGGTCGCAAAGAGTCGGACACGACTGAGTGACTGAAATGAACTGAACTGAATTATTCTCTGGGACTACTATGGTGAGTCTTCCTCATTTTGAAGCTGTTTAAATAGGCAATCTAAATATCTTTGTCCAGGGAGGAATATTTCCTGCTTGGAGACAGAGCTGGATTACAGCTACCTTTTTTTTTTTACAGTGTCAAGCCAATTTCTATTAAATCTTTTAATACTGTCTTTGAAACAGTATTTCTGTTCAACACAGTTCATTAATATCCTAAGGTACAGTAACCTTTCTGCTTTGTTGCAGATAATAAAAATTAGTCAAGTTCAAATCTTATAGCTAGTTACATTTCCCAATAATGGCTGATTCTTTCAAATTGAAGTTCTTTTTTCAGCTGAAGAATATATGAATGAGAGCTCTAATCATTAGGCTGCTGCTGCTGCTGCTGCTAAGTCGGTTCAGTCATGTCCGGGTCTGTGCGATCCCATAGACGGCAGCCCACCAGGCTCCCCCATCCCTAGAATTCTCCAGGCAAGAACACTGGAGTGGGTTGTCATTTCCTTCTCCAATGCAGGAAAGTGAAAAGTGAAAGTGAAGTCGCTCAGTCGTGTCCGACTCTTACCGACCCCATGGACTGCAGCCTACCAGGCTTCTTTGTTCGTGGGATTTTCCAGGCAAGAGTACTGGAGTGGGGTGCCATTGCCTTCTCTGAATCATTAGGCAGAGTATATTAACTCTTAGGCTATTAATCAAGTTTTATCCCTCTCAGTTTTCCTTGTGATCATCTTCAAACAGCAGTTATACGCACATACACTCATGTACACACACACACACACACACAGAAACACACATCATAAAAAATTGAACAGTTTCTCCTTGGGTAGGATAATCATGTATAAAGCATAAGCTGTAGCAGAAAAAAGAAAATTTTATTTTATCATAATTTTCTTCCTATAAATCAGATAAGAAAGGATAAGAATGTTTATCAGTCATGCTTCTAATTTATGAGAACATTGAAAACAAAACAAAAAAAGTAGCTCCCTCAACATTATTTAAAGTGATTAAATTTGTATTATTTAATGAATCCACAGAAAACTCAAGCCCAAAACTTATATAAAAGTCCTGGGATGGTTTGTCCACAATACACAAAAATGCACTATCACAGAAGAGAAAAAAGTGAGGGAATGTGGGGACAATTTATTTTCAAAATATTTAGTAATGCATTATGTTCAAGGGATTCAATGGTTCATATTTTGTCTTTTGACAAATAATAGTGATAAAAAGTATTAAAAATATCTCTATAATGTCTAAAACTAATTACATTCTAGAATTACAAATACATATGGGAAGCCACCAAAACATTGATTTTAAAACTTGGTTTTATAGAAGCACTAATGCTAAAGGGAGAAAGATCTGAGAAGAAAATATATATTCAGGATATCCACTGTAAAATACCCTTTCGAAAAAAAGTCACAAATATGAGAACAGCATGATACCTTTGAGAGCCTTGACTATTATCATTAATGACCCCAGAATTTTACAGTCATAAAGCTTCCTATATGTGGCAGGAGGGAGATAAATGTAATCACTACAGACATAGCTCATGACTGGAGTTCTATAAAATCCCCAGATATACAGCATGAGTTTGAAAGTTTTGATCAATAATATAAAATTGTATCTATATGTTAAATTCTTTATCATCTTATTTATATAACTTCTAGCTGCTTTAGGACTGTGTATTTTTACTAGAGAAACAGATTCTAGTGTTTTAATTCTTGTTACTGTGTTTCTAAGAAAAAATAGGCAATGTGGAATGCAGATGCAGTATATTTCTTGGTTTTCTTGCTTTCAAAATAAACTACGACCTCCACTTTTTATCTGTTTGAAATAATGAAAATAAACTCGACAGATGCAGTACACTTTGCATTTCAGTTTTGCTAAATTTCTATACATGTATTATGTATTTGGGAAATTAGCTTTGAGAGATGTTTAACTCTACTATAGAAATTGCATACTTATTGTACATAACACATATAACTAAATATTTTTAAATTTGAATATAATTACAATATTGTGATTGTTTTTGCCATAAGAATACTATAAAATAAAACAATATAAACAGAAGCTATTACTATTTTTTAAGAACATTGGCTAAGAGATCAGAGCAGAGCTGTGTTTTATTTTTATTATATTTAGTTAATTAATTTCTTCTTCTGTTTAAACCACCATTATTCACAGTATTGAATTCTTACTTTTAGTTATGTTTTCCGTTTCAAGTAGTTATTCTTAATCTTCAACAATTTTTTCATAGCATAGTCTTTCCTGAAGCTATTTCTAATCTTACTTTTATTTATTCATATATTATACACATATTTCATTTATATTGTGTGTAAGACTGTTTCTGCTGGGTTTTGCTCAGTTTTTTCCCCTTGTGTCTCTGGTTATCATTTATCTTATTCCAGCCATTTGTTTGAAAATAATTTGTAGAAAACATTTGAAATCTGGTATGAATGCTACTTTTACTGAAGAGACTTTCCATTTTCTGTTGGTCAGGAGTTCAGTGTCTACCAGAACAAAACATCTACTAGATATTCTTCTAGAACAGAATATCTCAATCCAAGTTCAAGAATTTAGATTCTCAGATTATGTAGGACTAATCAAGCCTGAAAGCTCATGTGAAGATATAATTTTCATTCAATCTTACCCTTAGTATAGTCTTTTAGAATCCTGGATTTATGTTTTATTTATAGGTGTGGGTATATGGAAACTCTTATCAGATACTTTATCTAGGAGTTCCTTGGACATTGACAGAATTCTTCTTAAGCAGCTAAGTTGCCTTTCAACTATTTTGCATCTATAATTTTCTCATTAGATATAGCCTTAGAGAAATACTGATTTTTACTATTAGTTATTTTCCTGAGTTATCATATATTCCTACAGTTTTGCTTGACTTAAATTTCCTTGGTGATCTTTTGAAATTGCAAACATGAGTTTCATTCTATTTCATCAGATAGCCCACTCCACTGTTTTCAGGGAAAGGATACCATAATATACTAGCACTTCCATGAAACTACACCTGCACACACTTTAAAGTTAACTTTTTATCACTATATACTCTTTAAGTCTTCATGCTTAAATAAAACTAGCTTAGTTTTCCTAAATGGTCCTACTCTCTTTATAATTAGCTCCTAGAGTTCTCCCTACTTTATACTACTATTTCTCTCTCTTTTCTTATTAACTTTTAATTGT
>SJYG01000063.1:5047926-5075252 GCA_006410535.1 Litocranius walleri
CTTCGACATTGGGAGATTGTGTTCACCTGTGGCTGATTCATGTCAATGTATGGCAAAATAAATACAGTATTTTAATTAAAAAATAAATTAATTAAATAAAAAAAATAAAAAGAAATATGATGTTGTGAAAGTGCTACACTCAATATGACAACAAATTTGGAAAACTCAACAATGGCCATAGGACTGAAAATGCTCAGGTTTCATTCCAATCTCCAAGAAGGGCAATGCCAAAAATTGTTCAAAGTACTTCACAGTTGTGCTCATTCACATGCTAGCAAGGTAATGCTTGAAATCCTTCAAGCTAGGCTTCAACAGTACATGAATGAGAACTTCCAGATGTGCAAGCTGGATTTAAGTAAGGCAGAGAATCAGAGATCAAATTACCAACATCCAGCACATCATAGAAAAAGTGAGAGAATTTTAGAAAACAAAACAAAACAAAACAAAATTTTTGATTCATTGACTATCCTAAATTCTTTTTGTGAATCACAACAAACTATGGAAAACTCTTAAAGAGATAGGAATACCAGACCACCTTACCACTCTCCTGACAAACCTCAAAACAGTCAAAATCAGATACTTAACAGACTGGTTCCAAATTGGGAAAGGAATACATCAAATCTATGTATTTTCACCTTGCTGTTTAACTTATATGCTGAGTACATCATGCAAAATACTGGGCTGGATGAAGCACAAGCTGGATTCAAGATTGCTGGGAGAAATATCAATAAGCTCAGATATACAGATGATTCTACCCTAATGGCAGAAAGTGAAAAACTAAGGAGCTTCTTGATGAGAGTGAAAGAAGAGAGTGAGAAACCTGGCTTAACACTCAACATTAAAAAAAAAAAAATTAATATCAAAACATCCAGTCCCATCACTTCATGGCAAATAGATGGTGGAAAATTGGAAACATTGATAGATTTTATTTTCATGGCCTCGAAAATCACTGAAAAAGGTGATTGCAACCATGGAATAAAAAGACACTTGCTCCTTGAAAGAAAAGCTATGACAAAACCAGACAACATATTAAAAAAACAGAGATATAACTTTGCTGACAAAGGTCCATATAGTCAAAGCTATGGTTTTTCCAGTAGTCATGTACAGATGTGAGAGTTAGAGCAAGGCTGAGGACCAAAGAATTGATGCTTTCAAACTGGTGGTGGTGAAGATTCTTGACAGTCCCTTGGGCTGCATGGAGATCAAACCAGTTAATCTTAAAGAAAATCAACCCTGAATAGTCATTGGAAGGACTGATACGGAAGCTGAATTGCCAATCCACTGGCTACCTGATGCAAAGAGTCAACTCATGGGAAAAGACTCTAAAGTTGGAAAAGATTGAAGGCAAGAAAAGGGGATGACATAAGATGAGATGGTTGGATGGTACCACCAATTCAATGGACATGAGTTTGAGCAAACTCTTGGAGATAGTGAAGAACAGGGAAGCCTGGCTTGTTGTAGCCCATGGGATGGCAAAGTGTCAGACTCAACTTAGTGACTGAACAACAACAGCAACAGTAAGTCTTATAATAAAAAAAAAATTGACAAACACTTCTAATAGTCATCCTATTTCCATAGGATCAGGGAATCTAACTCAGGAAAACATTTTAAAGTAAGACTTGAACAGTTCCACTTGGGTTATGTTTAGAAGGCTATGGATAAACTTCACGGCTACAGAAGCAACAAGAAATCACAGTATTAAAAACAAGAAATGGTTTTCTTTAAAGCTGTAATAAGAAACTATGTACATAAATATGTAAGAACCAATTGTTAGGAGGCACCCTTGACAGATAAACAAGGGACAAGAAGAACATTTATACATTGGTTCAGTTGTTGAAATTGAAATCAGAGCAGACATGGGAGACATTTTCTGTAGACTGAGCGAGATAGCAGTTGGGAAAATAGACACATTTTTATAAACTCTGGGCTGATATGTGAGATTTTAATCTGAAAGAACCTCCAAGACACAGTTAATCCTCTGAGGATGCAAAAGTTGGAATTATGATTGAAAAACTCAAATCCTCTCCTGCGTTCTCAAGTCTGGCACTATCAGATACTCATGAATTTGGCTATATCTGGTATCACAGTGTCTCAAATGTGTCATCTTGCAAGCAATTTTTACTTAGTATCATGTTCAGTAATTTTAGTCTTACAGCCTTGGAGTCTAGTAAGCTAACAATGTGACAGTATCAAAATCTTGCAGCACTGTGGATTCCAAAGTGTTCAAAAGAGCAACTCACAAATATAAGAGAATGAAGAAAACCCATTTAGGACAAATACAAAAAAGATCAATTAATTTGAGGATGAACACAAGACAACGAATGACATAGAAAAAATAAAATGTGACCTCAAAAATATCCAAAAATATTTTTAAACAACAAATGTTAAACAGATTTTCAGACAGAAAAATTGAAATATGTTGTCAGCATGCTCATATTTTAAGAAAAGCTAAAGGAAGTTCTCCAGACTAAGGGGATATATCAGATCAAACAAGATAGAATGAATACCATGAAAGTATATGTCCAGGCAAAAATAAAATGTCAACTTATCAAGTATCTTTCTGTATTTTATTTAAAAATTACTGGTTTTATAAAGCAAAACACTAACTATGTATTATGAATTCTATAACAGGCAGAATTAAAATATATAATGCAGGAGCATAAAGGGTGAATGGCACATTTATCTTGTTTATGAAGTGAAACTGTTAGTATCTTAATTGTGTTCAACCATTTGAAACCACATGGATTGTAGCCCACCAGGCTCTTCTGTCCATGGAATTCTCCAGGAAAGAATACTGGAGTGGGTTGTCAATCCCTTCTCCAGGGGATCTTCCCAACAGAGGGACTGAACCAAGGTCTCTTGCATTGAAGGCAGATTCTTTAACATTTGAATGATGGCATAATTTGAAAAGGTACATTGATTTCTTACAGGTAACTATTGTAACCTCCAGAGAATCTATCAAAGATTTTGCTATGAAGTTAATAGTCTGTTCCTCTTCCCATTCTCTTCCCTTGTATTAATGAACAATCCAGTTTTAAAGCCTTTAGCCAAATTAGAACAAGTCATCTTGTCTCCTGAGAAAACTGTATGCAGATCAAGGAAGCAATAGTTACAACTGTATATGGAACAAATGACTGGTTCCAAATTGGGAAAGAAGTATAAGAAATTTGTATACCATTACCCTGCTTATTTAAGTTATATGCTAACTTCACCATGCAAAATGTCTGGCTGGATGATTCACAATCTGGAATCAAGATTACTGACAGAAATATCAACAACTTCAGATATACAGATGATATCATTCTATTTTTTTTTAGTGTTTATTTATTTATTTTTTTTAAATTTATTTATTTTTTTAATTACAATACTGCATTTGTTTTGCCATACATTGACATGTATTAGCCACAGGTGAACACAATCTTCCAATGCCAAAGCCCCCTCCCACCTCCCACCCCACGGGCAGAAATTGAAGAGAAGAAAAAACTGAGCCTCTTGATGAGGGTGAAAGAAAAGAGTGAAAAAGCTAGTTTGAAACTCAACATTCAAAAAACTAAGATCATGGTATCCAGTCCCATCACTTCATGGAAAGATGGGAAAAAAGCTGAAAAGATTTTCTTTTCTTGAGCTCCAAAATCACTGTGGATTGTTACTATAGCCTTGAGTTAAGACACTTGTTCCTTGAAATAAAAGCTATGGCAAAACTAGACAGCATGTTAAAAAGCAGAAATATTACTTTGCTGACAAAGACCCATATATTAAAAGATATGGTTTTCCCGGCACTCATGTATGGATGTGAGAGCTAATCCACAAAGAATGCTGAGCACTGAAGAATTAATGCTTTCCAATAGTGATGCTGGAGAAGACACTTGAGAATCCCTTGGTCTGCAAGGAGATCAAATCAGTCAATCCAAAAGGAAGTCAACCCTCAGTCTTCACTGGAAGGACTAATGCTGAAGCTCTAATATTTTGGTTACCTGATGTGAAAGTGAAGAGGAACTAAAGGGACTCTTGATGAAAGTGGAACAGGAGAGTGAGAAAGTAGAATTAAAGCTCAACATTCAGAAAACTAAGATCATGGCATCTGGTCCCATCACTTCATGGGAAATAGATGGGGAAAGAGTGGAAACAGTGTCAGACTTTATTTTTTGGGGCTCCCAAATCACTGCAGATGGTGACTGCAGCCATGAAATTAAAAGAAACTTACTCCTTGGAAGGAAAGTTATGACCAACCTACTAGATAGCATAGCAAAAAGCAGCGATATTATTTTGTCAACAAAGGTCCATCTAGTCAAGGATATGGTTTTTTCAGTGGTCTTGTATGGATGTGAGAGTTGGACTGTGAAGAAAGCTGAGCACCGAAGAATTGATGCTTTTGAACTGTGGTGTTGGAGAAGACTCTTGAGAGTCCCTTGGACTGCAAGGAGATCCAACCAGTCCATTCTGAAGGAAATCAGTCCTGGGATTTCTTTGGAAGGACTGATGCTGAAGCTGAAACTCCAGTAGTTTGGCCATGTCATGTGAAGAGTTGACTCACTGGAAAAGACTCTGATGCTGGGAGGAATTGGAGACGGGAAGAGAAGGGGGCAACAGAGGATGAGATGGCTGGATGACATCACCAACTCGATGTACATAGGTTTTAGTGAACTCTGGGAGTTAGTGATGATCAGGGAGGCCAGGCGTTCTGTGATTCATGGGGTCGCAAAGAGTTGGACATGACTGAGTGACTGAACTGAAGTGAACTGATGTGAAAGATCAACTCATTGGAAAAAGACCCTGAAGCTAGGAAAGTTTGAAGGCAAAAGGAAAAGTGGGTGGCAGAGGATGAAGTGGTTAGACAGCATCACCAACTCAATGGATATGAGTTTGAGCAAGCTCCAGGAGATTATGAATGACAGATAGACCTGGCGTGTTGAAGTTCATGGGATTGCTAAAAGCAGAACGTGACTTAGTGAATGAACAACAATGATCTTCTCTTCTTGACTGTCAGTCTTGTGGATTTCAGACTTCCTTAATAGGTCTCCAAGATCACATAGCTGAGTACTTATAATATATATTCAAACATATTCATCTTCTACTGATTCTGCTTCAGTGGTTAACCTCTGAATGATATAGTAATGGCTCAAAGGTTCAAGACAAAAATTTTTATATACTTGCAAAATTTATGTAAATTTTGATTGCTTTAAAAAAAAAAAAAGCCAGTAGGAAGATAAAATGTAATAATAGATAGAACTTAAAAGGAGAATTCTGTTGAGTGAAGAATGCAGAAGGGCTATTTCAGGGAAAAAAAATGTGGAAAGAAACAATATAAAGCATGTTTTCAGTTCAGTAGCTCAGTCATGTCTGACTCTTTGCAACACCATGAGCCACAGCACACCACACCTCCCAGTCCAACACCAACTCCCAGAGTCCACCCAAACCCATGTCCATTGTGTCAATGGTGCATTCCAACTGTCTCATCCTCTATCATCCCCTTCTCCTCCTGCCCTCAATCTTTCCCAACATCAGGGTCTTTTCAAATGAGTCACCTCTTCACATCAGGTGGTCAAAATATCACAATTTAGCTTCAACATCAGTCCTTCCAATGAACACCCAGGACTGATTTTCTTAAGAATGGACTGGTTGGATCTCCTTGAAGTCCAAGGGACTCAAGAGTCTTCTCCAACACCACAGTTCAAAAGCATCAATTCTTCAGAGCTCAGCTTTGTTCATAGTCCAATTCTCAATCCATACATGACTACTGGAAAAACCATAGCTTTGACTAGATGGACCTTTCTTGACAAAGTACCATCTCTTCTTTTTAATATGCTGTCTAGGTTGGTTGTAACTTTCTTTCCAAGGAGTAAGTGTCTTTTAATTTCATGGCTGCAATCATGAGTTGCAGTGATTTTGGAGCCCAGAAAAATAAATTCAGTCATTGTTTCCACTGTTTCCCCATCTATTTGCCATGAAGTGATAGGACCGTATGTTGTCCATACATTATTCAATTAATGACAAGAGAGACATTTATTAGGAAAATCGTGTCATTTTCATGAGGCATGTAGGAAAAGCAGAAAAGAAAATATGAGAGCACTGCTGACACCAGATTTTCATGAACTTTTTATGTCATTGTATGATATTTGTAATGCAATTTGGGGGAAATATTAAGTTAAAGAAGATAGGTAGTTACTATTGTGTCATAGTTGATTTGCAGAGAATAAAGCCAATACAGATGTGGCGGAGGGTAGGAACAAGTGATAGAGACTTTAAGTACAGTTGACAGATATTTAATATTATTAGCAAGAAACTACTGTGTGGATCACAATAAACTGAAAAATTCTAAAAGAGGTGGGAATACCAGACCACCTGACCTGTCTCTTGTGAAACCTGTATACAGGTTAGGAAGCAACAGTTAGAATTGGATATGGAACAACAGACTGGTTGCAAACAGGAAAAGAACTTCAAGGCTGTATATTTTTACCTTGCTTATTTAACTTCTATGCAGAGTACATCATCAGAAACGCTGGGCTGGAAGAAGCACAAGCTGGAATTAAGATTGCCGGGAGAAATATCAATAATCTCACATATGCAATTGACACCACCCTTATAGCAGAAAATGTGAAGAGGAACTAAAAAGCCTCTTGATGAAAGTGAAAGAGGAGAGTGAAAAAGTTGGCTTAAAGCTCAAGTTTCAGAAAAGGAAATTCATGGCATCTGGTCCCATCACTTTATGGGAATAGATGGGGAAACAGTGTCAGACTTTATTTTTGGGGGCTATAAAATCACTTGAGATGGTGATTGCAGCCATGAAATTAAAAGACGCTTGCTCCTTGAAAAAAAAGTTATCACCAAATTAGATAGCTTATTCAAAAGCAGAGACATTACTTTGCCGACTAAGGTCCTTCTAATCAAGGCTATGGTTTGTCCAGTGGTCATGTATGGATGTGAGAGTTGGACTGGAGGCAAGCTGAGCACCAAAGAATTGATGATTTTGAACTATGTTGTTGGAGAAGACTCTTGAAATAGATGTTTTTCTGGAACTCTTTTGCTTTTTTGATCATCCAGTGGATGTTGGCAACTTGATCTCTGGTTCCTCTGCCTTTTCTAAAACCAGCTTGAACATCTGGAAGTTCACAGTTCACATATTGCTGAAGTCTGGCTTGGAGAATTTTGAGCATTATTTTACTAGTGTGTGAGATGAGTGCAATTGTGACTTAGTTTGAGCATTCTTTGGCATTGCCTTCGTTTGAGCCAAATCAGTCATCATCATCTGTCTTTATATATACACATGAGTGGAAGGGTGGAGAACCAAAACTTCGGAAGCAATATTCATTCTAACCTCATTTAAAATAACATTTCTAAATAGTTTCAATCAAAAATATGCTTAACACTATATACCTGTGTACAGGTAATCAAGGTAATTTTTTTCTCTATTTACAGCCATAAATGAAATATTCACACATATTTTAGACAAAAGTTTTTCAAAAGCCTTGGGGATTTTTTTTTTTTTTTCTGTTCTCTCTTTTATAATTAAATATGCAAAATGTGTTTCTCTTGGTCTGATTCTTTACTCTTTGCCATTTTGTGACATTTTGAAAATAGTATACCAAATAGAAACAGCATGATCTGCCCTTTAGAAAACAATGGCAGAAAATGCTTATATTCTCAAAGCTGAACAAGTGACTTGAAATGAACAGAATTAGTTCTTAAAGAAGTCCATGTATCATAAGTCACAAAACACTAATCTAATCGTTTTGGGCATGGTTCATTTTAACTGACTTTTTGTTTTTTTTCATAAATGCTATTATTTCCTAGAATATGGTAACTTTTAAATGAAAAATTTTCAATTAATCTTTACACTGTGTGGAGCTAATGCAGGATGTTATCTCTGTTTTAAAGAGTCAGAGTATATGACAGGATTCTCCAAAAAAGAAATAATAATAATTTTAAAAGCTATTCCCTTGTGTATATGTACCACAGCTTTCTTATCCATTCATCTGTTGATGGACATCTAGGTTGCTTCCATGTCCTGGCTATTATAAACAGTGCTGCAATGAACATTGGGGTACATGTGTCTCTTTCAATTCTGGTTTCCTCGGCTGATTCATGTCATTGTATGGCAAAACAAATACAGTATTGTAATTAAATTAAAAATAAATAAATAAATAAAGCTTTTAAGTTTGAAAAAAATAAAAATAAAATAAAAGCTATTCCCTTTATAATTTGAAAGAAATAGTCTATCAATAAGTATAGTGATCAATAAGTGGTAGTACAGAGAACAAAGAAATTCACAAGTGACTTATTTGGATTTAGAGTAACTGCTGGGCTTATTTTTTATCTTATTTGTCTTCTGTACAATGTGGATCTGGACGTTAAGTGTTACATGGGCTTATAGACTGAAACACAACTGATTGCTGTGCTACAGTAAAATGAGATAATGTATGTAAAACACCGGGATATAAATGTTAATTTTATTATTGTCACAGCTTCCACATTTTGGAAAACAGTCAGCCTGGTTGATGTCAATATCAATTACAGAGATATTTGATCTAATCTCTTACTTGTTCAATTGTAATGTTCCAACCATAATCCTATTTACTGCATGGCAGTGTTGCAATAGTAAATTGTAGTTTTAGATATAAAAACACTTAAAATATATTCAGTGCTTGACACACTATATTTTTATTCATTTCCAAGTACCTTGATGTTGGATTATTTTCTAAGTGCCTAGGTTCTAGGGTTACTAAAACCAAGTATTTTTGCACACCTTGTAATTTAATTAAAAAGTTTTTACAACATGCATGGTTATTTAAACATAGTGTGCCCTTTTTGTTTATGGTAGGTTGACATAGAATTAGTATGCTATTTTCCCACTTTTTGAGGACAAACATCACTGATGGTAATTCATAAAATATAAGCTGTTTGCTCATTAGCAAGACGTTGACAATAGAAAAAACTGTGCCCTCTTGCTACAGTACAAATGCCTTGCTTACCATACCTGTAGAATTTTATTTTTCTTTATGTCAAGTTATAAAAAATTTTTAAATACACAATTTGAATTATATATTGAAAAGTTTTATAATCATATTCTGGAATTGAAGATGGGGCTGTAAGCCCAACGTTTCTATAATTAATAAAAGTTTATATCATTTAAGTAGTTTTTAAATAAAATACCAAAAATTCATCCCTTGTAAATGTCTCCATATGTTATTTTTCATGTCAGTTAATTTTAAATAATGCACTCTAATTTGGATGAATTCCACTAAACCAATATTAATGACTACCTAACATTGTATAGAGTTTTGCCATTTACACAATACTTAAATAGATGAGTAAAATACTCAAAAATAGTTTAAAGACATATTATGTTCCAGATGCTATAATAAATGCATTTGATTATCAACTTTATTTTACAGATAAGTTAGTAAACCATTATTGTTATATGTTTTAGATAGATCTTGAGATACTAAATATTTGGAGCACTTGTATAAGAATTAATGACTTCCTTGGTAGCTTGGCTGGTAAAAGAATCTGCCTGAAGTCCAAGAGACCATAGTTCAACTCCTGGGTCAAGAAGTACCTCTGGAGAAAGGATAGGCTACCCACTCCAGCATTCTTCACTTACTCTGGTGGCTCAGATGGTAAGGAATCCACCTGTAATGTGGGAGATCAGGGTTTGATCCCTGGGTTGAGAAGATGCCCTGGAGGAGGGCATGGCAACCTACTGCAGTATTCTTGCATGAATACCCTGGACAGAGGAGCCTGGTGGGCTATGATCAATGGAATTGCAAGAGTCAGACATGACTGAGTGACAAAGCACATAACACATGCAAGTGGAAAATTTAAGGCATATACTGCTGATTCAATTAATTTTCAGGAAATAATATGGCAAAAAGTAATATTGAAATGTTGCAATGCTACATTTCGCTGCTCTTAAAAGAGTATGTTTTGTGAAATAAATATTAAATTTTAAATACATCAAGTCTAAAAGAATGTAAAATAGAATATGAACACTACCATTAAAGTTTTCACCTTAAAATCTGTGTCCCTTTTTACTCTTAACACTCTTAATTTACATCTCATCAAGAAGACATGACCTAGGACTGTATTATGTGCTGGAATCCAGAAAAGATTTAGATGTGTTTCATTAAATCTGTTCAAAAACTTTTCTGAAAAGAAATAATATTTATTTTATCAAATAAATGCATGCATAAGTACTTACTATCATAAATAATAACCACTGCCTCAAGCTCACACCTACTCTCAGGATTATTACATCTACATTTCATCATAAGCTTAAATATCTATGTCTTAATGCTTTCAGGTTAACACAAATATACTCACTTTCTGCTATTAAAGGTAAGGATGCAACTGACTTTAATCTCCATTGTTTCTCTCCTACTCTCATCGTAAAGTTTGATATTTGTATGATTATATGTAGTTTTCAGTTGCATGTCTTTAATATTTACATAATAAGTCTATTGCATATGTACTTAGCTTTAAATTTTAGATAATGATTTTGATTTAAAAAAGGTAAAGAGATTAAGGCATTTCCTCATACTGTCATTCTTTCTTCTGTCTTTCTGTATGATTATGTTTTCATACTTATGAGTACTTATATTCTGTTTTATAGAAATGACTGTTTTCTGAGTCTTGGCTAAAGTTGATTCTAAAAAATAAAAATTAAAATTAAATTACTTTATAATCAACAGTATACATATAGTTCACTACATAGTACAGGTACATTAGTCTAATAGCACAATGCCTGGATCACTCAAAATAAAATATTCTTAGCATGATAAAGAATGCTAATAATTTACTTTCCTACATTTTGTAATAATATTTTTCACTTTCTTCTGAGCCCTCACTATTTAAATTCAGATATCTATGAAACTTTTTTGATATATAATTTGGGCTTTTTAAAAAGATGATTTCAGTTCAGTTCAATTCAGTCACTAAGTCGTGTCTGACTTGTTCCGACCCCATGCCAGGCCTCCCTGTCCATCACCAACTCCCGGAGTTTACTCAAACTCACATCCATTGAATTGGTGATTCCATTCAACCATCTCATTCTCTGTCATTCCCTTCTCCTCCTGCCTTTTATCTTTTCCAACATCTGGGTCTTTTCAAATGAGTCAGCTCTTTGCATCAGGTGGCCAAAGTATTGGAGTTTCAGCTTCAACATCAGTCCTTCCAATGAACACCCAGGACTGATTTCCTTTAGGATGGACTGGGTGGATCTCCTTGCAGTCCAAGGGATTCTCAAGAGTCTTCTCCAATACCACAGTTCAAAGGCATCAATTCTTTGGATCTCAACTTTCTTTATAGTCCAAATCTCACATCCATTCATAACCACTGGAAAAACCATAGCCTTGATCAGACGGAACTTTGTTTGCAAAGTAATATCTCTGCTTCTCAATATGCTGTCTAGGTTTGTCATAACTTTCCTTCCAAGGAGTAAGCGTCTTTTAATTTCATGGCTGCAGTCACCATCTGCAGTGATTTTTGGAGCCCCCAAAAATAAAGTTTGTCACTTTTTCCACTGTTTCCCCATCTATTTGCCATGATCTTAGTTTTCTGAATGTTGAGTTTTAAGCCAATTATTTCACTCTCTTTTTACACTTTCATCAAGAGGCTTTTTAGTTCTTCTGTTTCTGCCATTAGGGTGGTGTTATCTGCATATCTGAGGTTATTGATATTTCTCCTAGAAGTCTTGATTCCAGCTTGTGCTTCAACCAGGTCAGCATTTCTCATTATATACTCTTCATATAAGTTAAATAAGCAGGATAGCAATATACAGCCTTTCCCTATTTGGAACCATTATGTTACACCATGTCCAATTCTGAATTTCTCTAATATGCTCCTCACTTCCACCAGAGCTCTTACAGGCGGCTGTGCCTTTAATATTCATATTTCTAACAATGTCTTGTTCAGGGAAATATAGTTTTTTAAACTTCTTTTTCCTATCTTGTGCCTTAAAAATGCTCTCAGTTTCTCCCCACTGTCGGAAATCTGAAGTCTAGCCACTGTGGCTCAATATTTACAAGGTAATACAAGACTGAAATAAAGTAACATTTAGGCAGAGTTCTCACTTAGAGTCTCTAAGGAAAATCTGATTACAAAATCCTTCATATTGTAGTAAGAACCAAGCTTCTTGTGGTTGTAGAATTTAGATTCTTTGTTTCAATATTGAATGTCATCCTGAAGTTGTTTTCACATAATAAGTGGTACCTGATGTACTTTCCACATGGCTTCTCCAATCTGATGTTTCAAATTCTTCTTATGCTTAAAATCTGTAATTTCCACACCTGCAATCAATGGGAGAGAACTATGTCTTCAAAAGGCATGTATGGTTAGATTTAGGTCAGGATTATCCATATCATCTTTCTATCTTTAAAATATATATTTGCACAGGATGATTCAGGGAGGTGATATGGGGTGGGAGGTGGGAGGGGGCTTCAGCATTGGGAGATCATGTGCACCTGTGTCTGATTCATGTCAATGTATGGCAAAACAAATATAGTATTGTAATGTAGAATAAAGTATTAAAAAACAACAACAAATACATCTGTAATTACATTAAATGAAAATAAACTAAATAATTCAATTAAAAATATTTATTTATTTATTTATTTATTTTTGACTCTGCTGGGTCTTCATTTCTACATGGATTTTTCTGTAGTTGCTGCTAACTGGGGCTATTCTTCATTGCTGTGCACAGGTTTCTCATTGCAGTGGCTTCACTTGTTGTGGAATATGGGCTCTAGGGCATGTGGGCTACAGTAGCTGCCTCATGTGGGCTCAGTATTTGCAGTTCCCTCCTTTACAGCATAAAACAAATAGTTGTGGCACACTGGGTTAGTTGCTCCAGGGCATGTGGATTTTTTTCAGACCAAGGATCAAAGCTGTATCTCCTGTGGCTGGTGAATTCTTTACCCTTGAGCCACTTGGGGCAGCCCCTCATGTTTCTTTCTTAAGGAGAACTATGTAATATGCTGTGAAGAAGGCTGAGCACTGAAGAATTGATGCTTTTGAACTGTGGTGTTGGAGAAGACTCTTGAGAATCCCTTGGACTGCAAGGAGATCCAAAAAGTCCATTCTGAAGCAGATTAGCCCTGGGATTTCTTTGGAAGGAATGATGCTAAAGCTGAAACTCCAGTACTTTGGCCAGCTCATGCGAAGAGTTGACTCATTGAAAAAGACTCTGATGCTAGGAGGGATTGGGGGCAGGAGGAGAAGGGAACGACAGAGGATGAGATGGCTGGATGGCATCATTGACTCGATGGACGTGAGTTTGAGTGAACTCTGAGAGATGGTGATGGACAGGGAGGCCTGGCGTGCTGCGATTCATGGGGTCACAAAGAGTTGGACACGACTGAGCGACTGAACTGAACTGAACTGATGTAATATGCTGGCATGTATGCTCATATTGTCTGACTCTTTGCAACCCCAAGGACTGCAGCCCACCAGGTTCATCTCTCAGATTTCCCAGGCAAGAATACTGACGTGGGTTGCCGTTTCCTACTCCAGGGTATCTTCCTGACCCAGGGATCAAACCAGCATCTCCTGAATCTCCTGCATTGCAGGCAGCGTCTTTACCATCGAGCCACTGGGAAAGACCTGTAGTATGATATAACGATCTCAGGAGTGAAATACATATAACTCACTCCTGCTCATGGCATGTGTACCAGAGAGGGGCATCCTAGAGTGATTTTACAATTCTGTTTATTTCACTGATATTTCAATATATTCCCTTCCCTTTGCTGAGTAAGGTCAGGATTGAATCAGGATTGCTATAGGCAGAAAAAAATGTACATGGGGAAGGATCATGGCCTAACTCAGTCCTGCTCGTTATATACCAAGACAACTTTTAAGACCAAACAAGCAACAAAGAGTCACCAAACATTTATAAAAATCCAATAGGAACATTACAGAAAGTAGGATAAACACACAGAATTACAGTTCTGAATAATTTATAACAATTAATAGGAAAGAAATAAAATGAAAAAATCTAATGTCTGTCTTCTTAAATATTTGAAAAACGATTGAATTTACAAAAGAGGAAAACATCGTTATTAATAAGACAAAAGAAAAAATAATTAAAGCTAACTGCAATTGAAAATATATATTTTTCAATCAATACAAGATTGAAGATAAAAAGGAAGGATTTCTTTAGGAATAATGAAACAAAAGACCACAGAATAAGATGAGTAAATTGTATAAAGACATAAAGGACTAGTCAAAGAGGTTATGCATCCCCCATTACAGTTCTAAATAATTTATAACAATTAATAGGAAAGAAATAAAATGAAAAAATCTAATGTCTGTCTTCTTAAATATTTGAAAAACGATTGAATTTACAAAAGAGGAAAACATCGTTATTAATAAGACAAAAGAAAAAATAATTAAAGCTAACTGCAATTGAAAATATATATTTTTCAATCAATACAAGATTGAAGATAAAAAGGAAGGATTTCTTTAGGAATAATGAAACAAAAGACCACAGAATAAGATGAGTAAATTGTATAAAGACATAAAGGACTAGTCAAAGAGGTTATGCATCCCCCTAACATAGCAGAAAAAAAAAAATGAATGGAAGATATAATCATAGACTTTAAAAATTCTAACACCTAAAGGACTACTTTTCAACATGAAAAATTTGCACAGATGCTAAAAAACGGAATTAAAATTGACCTACAATTTGATATACCTTTCAGAAATTTGATAACCTCCAAAGGATATAAAAGATCTTAAAATTTCCAGAAAAAAAATGTGTATGTTATCACTTATGGCAAAATAATCACTCTGATATTCTGACAGAAACAGAATGTTAGAAGATAATATGAAGGCTCACCTAATTTTCTTTGTTTTTTTTTAAATTTTTAAATTTATTATTATTATTATTTTATTTTACAATATTGTATTGATTTTGCCACACATCAATATGAATCTCCCATGGGTGTACACATGCTCCCAATCCCGAACCCCCTATCCCACTTCCCCCTACACACCACCCCTCTGAGTCAATTTTGGAAATATTTAATTTGCCTAGGTGTGTATGTGTGTGTGTGTGTTTTAACTGAAGAGTGGGGTGATAAAGTATGCTTGATATGATAGTCTGGCTTACAATTAGCTCAGGTTAGGGTATAGAGGAAAGGGAAAGGCTGCAGAAATAAAGAATCTACCCCACCAGCCAATGCAGGAGACACTGGAGATGAGGGTTGAAGCCTTGGGTTGGGAAAATCACCTGAAGAAGAAAATGGAAACCTACGCCAGTATTCTTGCCTGGAAAAATCCTACAGACAGAGGAGACTGGTAGGCTACAGTCTATGGGGTCATAAAGAATGACATGTGACTGAACACACATACACATATAGAGGAACCTATGAATCAAACCTCAGCAATGAGGTTAAACACCGAAAGAAAATTCTTCTTAACTTGTTCCATATAGGACATGGAATGAGGTTAGAAGGACATGATCATCCTGTGACCATGAAAGTCAAGCCACAAACACTGAGAGTAAAGGTGCTAGAAGATGAGCAATAGCTGTTTCCTTGAGGAACAGGAACTGTCCTCAAGGAAATCACTGAGGAATCAGTGAACTGTTAGATCATCTCAGACTTCTTGGTACAGAGCCAAACTAAGTATTTCATTTGTTTAAAACATTTTGGAGGAGTTCCTCTTAATTTCAACTGAATTCATTCTTCATAAAACCTGCAGTTATAAATCAAGTCAAAGTCAACTGCCAAAGCTAAATACAGATATTAAATTGTAAGTTTAAAGTAATAAAATTATACATTACTCTATCTGAAAGAATAATTCAAGAATAAACTCATCAGGGTTTTAACACAATAAAATGAACATGATATTAAAAGTTATGGACTTAAAAGAAAAGGTCATGGGATGAACTGATAGGTTGAAGAATGCCTAGCAAGACTGGAAAGTCATTTTTTCAAATTAGAAGAAAATGTAAAATTCTTCCAAAAAGATCTTCAGTAAAAGGTGATTGAATAGAAAAACTATGATTAAAACCTGAATAATCTTGAAGATAAAGGGTAGTTTTATCAGAATAAGATAGATGAATGGCAAATCACTTCAGTATTTGTGTCTTGAGAAACCCATTAACAGTATGAAAAGACAAAAAGATGTAACACCAGAAGATGAGTCTCCCCAGGCTGGTAGGTGTCCAGTATACTACTGATGAACAGCAAGAAATAACTCCAGAAAGAAGGAAGAAGGAGACCCGAAACAGAAACAATGTCCAGTTGTGGCTGTCTGGTGGCGGAAGCAAATTCTGATAATATAAAGAACTATTTTGCTGAGGAACCTGGGACATTAGATCCATGAATCAAGGAAAATTGGATGTAGTCAAACAGGAGAGGGCAACGTTGAATACCAACATTTTAAGAATCATTCGGACATTGTACAGGAGACAGGGATCAAGACTATCGCATGGAAAAGAAATTGAAAAAAGCAAAATGGCTGTCTGAAGAGGTCTTACAAATAGCTGTGAAAAGAAGAGAAGAGAAAAGCAAAGGAGTAAAGGAAAGATATAAACATCTGAATGCAGAGTTCCAAAAAATAGCAAAGAGAGATAAGAAAGCCGTCCTCAGTGACCAATGCAAAGCACTAGAAAAAACAGCAGAATGGGGACGACTAAAGATCTCTTCAAGAAAACTAGAGATACCAAGGGAACATTTCATGCAAAAATGGGCTCGATAAAGGATAGAAATGGTATGAACCTAACAGAAGTAGAAGATATTAAGAAGAAGTGGCAAGAATACATGGAAGAACTGTACAAAAAAGACCTTCACGACCCGGATAATCACGAGGATGAAATTGCTCACCTAGAGCCAGATATCCTGGAATGTGAAGTCAAGTGGGCCTTAGAAAGCATCACTATGAACAAAGCTAGTGGAGGTGATGGAATTCCAGTGGAGCTGTTTCAAATCCTAAAATACGATGCTCTGAAAGTGCTGCACTCAATATGCCAGTGAATTTGGAAAACTCAGCAGTGGCCACAGGACTGGAAAAGGTCAGTTTTCATTCCAAGTCCAAAGAAAGACAATGCCAAAGAATGCTAAAACTGATGCACAATTGCACTCATCTCATGTGCTAGTAAAGTAAGGCTCAAAATTCTCCAAGCCAGGCTTCAGCAATATGTGAACCATGAAATTCCTGATGTTCAAGCTGGTTTTAGAAAAGGCAGAGGAACCAGAGATCAAATTGTCAATATCTGCTGGATCATCGAAGAAGCAAGAGAGTTCCAAAAAAACATCTATGCCTACTTTATTGACTATGCCAAAGCCTTTGACTGCGTGGATCACAATAAACTGTGGAAAATTCTGAAAGAGATGGGAATACCAGACCACCTGGCCTGCTGCTTGAGAAATCTATATGCAGGTCAGGAAACAACATTTAGAACTGGACATGGAACAACAGACTGGTTCCAAATAGGAAAAGGAGTACATCAAGGCTGTATATTGTCACCCTGCTTATTTAACTTCTATGCAGAGTATATCATGAGAAATGCTGAGCTGAAAGAAGCACAAGTTGGAATCAAGACTGCCAGGAGAAATATCAATCACCTCAGATATGCAGATGACACCACCCTTATGGCAGAAAGTGAAGAGGAACTCAAAATCCTCTTGGTGAAAGTAAAAGTGGAGAGTGAAAAAGTTGACTTAAAGCTCAACATTCAGAAAACCAAGATCATGGCATCTGGTCCCATCACTTCATGAGAAATAGATGGGGAAACAGTGGAAACAGTGTCAGATTTTATTTTGGGGGGTCCAAAATCACTGCAGATGGTGAATGCAGCCATGAAATTAAAAGACACTTACTGCTTGGAAGAAAAGTTATGACCAACCTAGATAGCATATTCAAAACAGAGACATTTCTTTGCCAACGAAGGTCCATCTAGTCAAGGCTATGGTTTTTCCAGTGGTCATGTATGGATGTGAGAGTTGGACTGTGAAGAAAGCTGAGTGCCAAAGAGTTGATACTTTTAAACTGTGGTGTTGGAGAAGACTCTTGAAAGTCCCTTGAACTGCAAGGAGATACAACCAATCCATTCTGAAGGAAGTCAGCCCTGGGATTTCTTTGGAAGGAATGATGCTAAAGCTAAAACTCCAGTACTTTGGCCACCTCATGCGAAGAGTTGACTCATTGGAAAAGACTCTGATGCTGGGAGGGATTGGGTGCAGGAGGAGAAGGGATGACAGAGGATGAGATGGCTGAATGGCATCACTGACTTGATGGATGTGAACCTGAGTGAACTCCAGGAGCTGGTGATGGACACGGAGGCCTGGCATGCTGTGTTTCATGGGGTTGCAAATATTTGGACATGCTTGAGTGACTGAACTGAACTGAACTGAAACTAAAATAGACAGGCATGGGTGAATTTAATTCAGATGATCATTATATCAACTACTGTGGGCAAGAATCCCTTATAAGAAATGGAGTAGCCTTCATAGTCAACAGTACAATCCCAAATGAAGTACTTGGCTGCACTCTTAAAAATGAGAGAATGGTCTTCGTTCATTTCCAGCAAACAATTTAACAGTATAGTAATTCGAGCCTATGCTCCAACACTAAAGCTGAAAAAGGTGATACTGAAGGCCTACAAGACCTTATAGAACTAACACCAAAAAAAAAGTTGTCCTTTTCATCATAGGGGGCTGGAATGCAAAAGCTGGAAGTCAAGAGATACCCAGAGCAAGTTTGGCCTTGAAATACAAAATGAAACAGGGCAAAGGCTAATAAAGTTTGGCCAAAAACAAATGCATTTGTTATAGCAAACACTGTCTTCCAACAACACAAGACATTTACACATGAACATCATGGGTTGATAAATAATGTAATCAAATTGATTTCATTGTTTGAACCTGAAGATGGAGAAATTACTTTGCCACAAAAGTCTATATGTTCAAAGCTGTGTTTTGTTTTGTTTTCCTGTCGTCATATATGGATGTGAGAGTTGATCCTTAAAGAAGGCAGACAACTGAAGAACTGATGCTTTCAAATTTTGGTGCTGGAGTAGACTCTTGAGTTTTGTCCCTTGGACAACCAGGAGATCAAACTGGTCAATCCTGAAAGAAATCAACCCTGGATATTAATTGGAACAACTGAAGCTAAAGCTGTAATATTTTGGCTACCTGGTGTGAAGAGCTGACCCATTAGAAAAGACCCTGATGCTAGGAAAGATTGAGGGCAGAATTAGAAGGGGTGAAAGAGAATGAGATGGATGGGTGGCATCTCCAGTTCAATGGAAAAAAAGTCTGAGCAAACTCTAGGAGATAATGAAGGACAGGGAAGCCTTTGGGCAACAGTACCTTTAGTGGTAGCTACTAAATCTCCACCACCAAAGATAGATAGATGATAGATATACCTCTATATAAATTAAAGTTCCACTTTTTTTACATATATATACTTATACCTCTATATTGAAATTAATGGTACTCAATTCTGAGATAGTGCATAAAGGATTGTGAAAAATTACAATTATATGATAAATGCATACGGTCAGCAAAAACAAGATGGGAGCTGACTGTAGCTCAGATCATAAACTCCTTATTGCTAAATTCAGACTTAAATTGAAGAGAATAGAGAAAACCTCTAGACCATTCAGGTATGACCTAAATCAAATCCCTTATGATTATATAGTGGAAGTGAAAAATAGATTCAAGGGATTATATCTGATAGACAGGATGCCAGAAGAACTATAGATGAAGGTTCGTGACACTGTACAGGAGACAGGGATCAACACTATCCAGGAAATGAAATGTAAACAAAAAGGCAAAATGGTTATCTGGGAAGCCCTTACAAATAGCTGAGAAAAGAAGAGAAGCTAAATGCAAAGGAGAAAAGGAAAGATATATACATTTAAATGCAGAGTTCCAAAGAATAGCAAAGGGAGATAAGAAAGCCTTCCTCAGTGATCAGTGCAAAGAAATTGAGGAAAACAATTGAATGGAAAAGACTAGAGAGATCTTCAAGAAGATTAGAGTTATCGAGGGAATATCTCATGGAAAGATGGGCACAATAAAGGCAAAAAACTGTATGAACCTAACAGAAACAGAACATATTAAGAAGAGGTGGCAAGAATACACAGAAGAACTGTACAAAAAAGATTTTTATACTGCAATAACGATGATGGTATGATTACTCTCCTAGAGCCAGACATACTGGGATGAGAAATTGAGTGGGCTACAGGAAACATCACTACAAACAAAGCTCGTGGAGGTGATGTAATTTCAGTTGAGCTATTTCAAATCTTAAAAGATTATGCTGTGAAAGTGCTGCACTCAATACGCTAGCAAATTTGGAAAACCCAGCCGTTGCCACAGGACTGGAAAATATTAGTTTTCATTTCAATCACAAAGAAAGGCATTGCCAAAGAATGCTCAAACTACTGCACAATCTCAAGCATCTCACACACCACCAAAGTAATACTCAATATTCTCCAAGGCAGATTGCAAAAGTATGTGAACAAAGAATTTCCAGATGTTCAAGTTGGATTTAGAAAAGGTTGAGGAACCAGAGATAAAATTGCCAACATGAAAGTGAAAGTAGAGAGCGGTAAAAGTTGGCTTAAAGTTCAACATTCAGAAAACTAAGATCATGGCCTCTGGTCCCATCGCATCATGGCAAATAGGTGGGGAAACAGTGGAAAAAGTGACCGATTTTTTGGAGGGCTCCAAAATCACTGCAGATGGTGACTGTAACCATGAAATTAAAAGACACTTGCTCCTTCGAAGAATAGTTATGACCAACCTAGGCAGTATATTAAAAAGCAGAGATATTACTTTGCCAACAAAGTTCACCTAGTCAAAGCTATGATTTTTTCCAGTAGTCATGTATGGATGTGAGAGTTAGACTATGAAGAAAGCTGAGCATCAAAGAACTGGTGCTTTTGAACTGTGGTGTTGGGAAAGACTCTTGAGAGGCCCTTGGACTGCAAGGAGATACAACCAGTTCATCCTAAAGGAAATCAATCCAGAATATTCATTGGAAGAATTGATGCCGAAGCTGCAACTCTGATACTTTGTCCACCTGATGTGAAGAACTGACTCTTTGGAAAAGACCCTAATGCTGGGAAAGATTGAAGGCGGGAGGAGTAGGGATCGACAGAGGATGAGATGGTTGGATGGCATCACCGACTCAATGAACATGAATTTGAGTAAATCCTGAGAGCTGGTGATGGACATGGTAACCCTGTGTGCTGCAGTCCGTGGAGCTGCAAAGAGTCTGACATGACTAGGTGACTGAACTGAATTGTTAGGTCATGGAAAAAGCAAGAGAATTCCAGAAAAATATCTACTTCTGTTTTATTGATTATACCAAAGCCTCTGACTGTGTGGATCACAACAAACTGTGTAAAATTCTTAAAGAGATGGGAATACCAGACTACCTGACCTGCCTTCTGAGAAATCTGTGTTCAGGTCAGGAAGCAACAGTTAGAACTGGACATGGAACAATAGACTGGTTCCAAATCGGGAAAAGAGTACATCAAGGCGGTATATTGTCACTCTGCTTGTTTAACTGAAAGAGTATTGAGTTAGTCAGTCTTAAAAGAAATCAGAGTTGGACATGACTGAGTGACTGAACTGACTGAATAAATACATATATATTCAGTTCAAAGTATACTTTAAGTACAAAATAAGAATATAAAAATGATATTAATGTAGATTAAAAATGATGTTACAGAAGAAGAATGAGAATGGACAGGTCTGTACAACTGATGTTAAGAAGAATCAAAAGGGAAACGCTATTGAATATGAATGCTAATCATTTATTATTTTACCCGTGAAATGTGTTTTATTCAATTGTTTAATGACAGTTCAAATGACAACTTTTACTTTTACCACAAAAATGCTTTTTTTTCTCTTCATACTTTGAGACTCTCAGATGAAGAACAATATGTTTTAAAAGTACAGTAATAGCACATTACACAGCTACAATTAATGGATTTCAAAAATCATTGTCAGTGGATAAAATTGTGTAAAATCAAAGTTTATCTTCAGTGCATGAGCATTTTAAATTTTTTCTATAAATGTAAATTGTCATCTTAGAATCAATTGCCTTTGGGCTCCTATCCTCTTCTCTTCTATTCTCTATTTCCTATTCCTTCATAAAATTCCTGGTCAGAAATTTATTCTTCATGTTATTGTCACAGATCAGGTAGCTACCATTCTCAGAGGCATGGATTTGAATGGGGATAAAAATAATTGGTATACAAAAGCTCTTAGAGAGATGAAACAACAAATGTAAAAATTTAAGTGTCATCAACTGCTTACATAAGATGGGGTGAGAAGTAGGTGAAGTTTACTCCTTCAATCATCAAATCAGATCAAGTAAATGATTATATAATAATTACTTTACAAGGGATACAGCTTTTTAGTTAAAAGATACATTTTTTTCTACATATTTTCAAATATTCAATTAATGAGTCCATATAGTAGGCTGATGTGACAGTTGGACCATAAGAAGGTGAGTGCTGAAGAACTGATGCTTTTGAACTGTGGTGTTGGAGGAGACTCTTGAGACTCCCTTGGACTGCAAGGAGAAAAAACAGGTCAATCTTAAAAGAAATCAGTCCTGAATATACATTGGAAGGGCTGATGCTAAACCTGAAGTTCCAATAATTTGGCCATCTGATGCGAACAGCTGACTCATTAGAAAAGACCCTGATGCTGGCAAAGACTGAAGGCAGGAGGGGAAGGGGATGACAGAGGCTGAAATAGTTGCGTGGCATCAATGATTCAATGGACATGAGTTTGAGCATCTCCTGGAGATGATGAAAAACAGGGAAGCCTGGTGTGCTACAGTTCATGGAGTTGCAAAGATTTGTACATGACTGAGCGACTGACTGGACAACAACAGTAGTAGACTGAATGTTCCCAGGTGGTGATACTGGTAAAGAACACATACCCCAGTGCAGGAGGCTTAAGAGACGGGTTTAATAACTCTGTGAGGAAGATCCCCTGGAGAGGGCATGGCAACTGACTCTCTTATTCTTGCCTGGGAAATTCCATGGACAGAAGAACCTGATGGATTAAGGTCATAGGATCACAAAGAATGGGACAAGGTGAATTTCTTTCACTTTCACTTTGGAGAGCCCAGGTGGCACAGTAGCAAAGAATCTGCCTGCCAAAGCCAGAGACACGGAAGATGTGGGTTGGATACCCGTGTAGGGAAGAACCACTGGAAAAAGAAATGGCAATCCACTCCAGTATTCTTACCTGGAAATTTCCATGAACAGAGGAGTCTGGAAGGCTACAATCCATGGTGTCACAAAGAGTTGGACACAACTGAGCATGCACACACACATAGTAGATTAAATTATTGATTGTGAGTTTTTGGCTAGAACTGCATTGAATCTTGAGATGTGTTTAGAGAGAGTCTTTGATAACTCTATAATATAGCACTTCAATCCATGAATGCCACCTTTATTTAGTTCTTATGTAACTTCATACAGTAATGTTTACATTTTTCAGTGTACATGTTTTGTACATATTTTGTTAAATATATTTTTAAGTATCAGATATTTATCTGCTGCACTTAAGAGGTATCTTTTTATTTTAGATTCTCTTTTTGTTGCTAGTATGTAGATAAACAATAGATGTCTAAAACTTTTGACATATAGCATATCAATAAGTTAAGCTCAATGTTTTTTTCAAAATGTATCTTTTTGACCTTCTGGTGTACAATTTCTAGCAGGTCCTTTTGGTTATCAGAATAGATAAATATTAAGTGCTGTTCATGTATGAGTTGTCTAAGTCAATATAAAGTGAAGAAACATTGAGACATAATGCATGCTTTTGTTAAAACCTTAGTAATAAAAGTATGTGATATATTTGAAAGCGAAAAGTAGTTAACAATAGGAATAGTGCTCAATAGGAACAAAGTGTTGAATAGGCTACAAGCTAATGTTTAACCCCAAAGCAATGTCTTCCTTGTTTGCTGTCATCTTAAACTGATATTGCTGTAAAGACAGATGTTCAGGTAATGTTGTTTTCCAAGGATGATTTCTTTGGACAAATATACAATTTATGGGTTTCATAAAGTTTTTAAATAACTAATTGCATCTCAAGTTGCAAAAGTCATGCAAATACTTTGAATTTCACCTGTTTCTGTAACCTAGATTTTTTGTTTTTTAATTTAAAGCTGAACTTTGAAGACAGAAACATATCTCTGGCCTAAGATAATGAAGAAGGCAGAAGCTTCCTGCTATAAAACAAGTTATTTTGCCAGAATGGAGAGATTTACTCTAGCTACTTCTGTATATGTCTGTAGCAGTTTTATTTTTAAGAGATTATTTTCATTCAACTATAAGATGACATATTGATGTCTTAGAATCATTGCAGATGTAATATTTGTGTATGTACATATATGAGTTAAAAATATATTAATATTTAGAATGAACAATTCAAAAAGTTTTATGCATTCCATCTATTTTTTATTCATGAAGCTTTCTATATGTAGCTACAAATAAAGCAAACAGAAAATTCTATAATTTAATGGACACATTAGTCTCAGCTTTGCTATTTCATCTTTTAGGTTAAACTGCTTATTAGCAATATTTACCCATAACTTAATATTATAATATATGATCCATGACATTAGCCCTAAAAAGAAAAAAGAAAAAAAAAAGACAAGCTGATCCAAATTAATTTATATGTTTACTTGTTCTATATAAATTAATCAACCCAATTTATAAATAAGTGCTGATAACAAGCTTCTCAAAGTCGGCAATTTATAACTTCTAAATTGAAACCCCTCAGTAATGTGGTAACAATGAGATTTAGGTGAAAATCCTGCTTTAAAAAATGTAACTATCATTGAAAATAGAGCAAACTAGTCTATCTCTATTTACACAATAATTATTTTTAAGAAACTTAAAAATACCAGATGTTCTGAAATACACAGACTGGAATAGATTAGTATGCCAATTATGAGAATGAAAAAATAGTGGATTTTCTACTATATCTTGAAAGGAAAAGGAAGACACTGATAGAACTGATACAATGCTCCTCATTGTCCAAAGATCAACCAAAATTTAGGAAGTCAATCATGATTTTTTCCCATCAAAATCAAACCTATGTAATAAGTATCCAGAGATTGTTCTGTACTATTTTTATATTGTACTATATGACCAATCACTTGCATCAAAACAACTGTAAAATAATAGAAAAAAATGTTGTATGATTATTCAGCATATCATAAAGTCTAAGAAAAAGTCTTTTAAATATATTTTCAAGTGATAAAGCTAGATTGTAACCTTAAAGAACCAAGGAGTATTGATAAAGCCATTAGCTTGTAGATTAAATCAATAGATTCCTAACAGAGTCTTGCTACTATCCTCGTTCCTATCTATGTGCAGACATGTAATGAAATGGAGCATAGCACACTTGGGCCAAGTTAACTTAAGCTTACTATATAGGAAACTTCTAAACCACCTTCTTTCCTGAAAAGTAGTATGATTTGGAGCAACCTTGAATCAATGTGAAGTTTTACCAGCATAGCATAGGTAGCTGTATAACATTGAGAATGGAATCACTGTGTACACTAATCAGGGTTGTCCAAAAGAAATATAATGCAAGCCCCATATTCAATTTTAAGTGTTCTAGGAGTTTCATTAAAAATTATAAGAAGCAAGTAAAATTTAATAATATATTCTAAAACATATATTATTTTAATAATATATTCTATTTAATACATTTAAAATATTATATATCAAGAGGAAATCAATATGAAATTATTGAGATAATTTACATTCTTTTATGGATAAGGTTAAGACGCTTATGGAAGCTTCCTGTTGGAAAAGACTGACTGTGGGGAAACTCAGTCTTATTCTGATGGGCTGATGGGCTGATGGGTGGGGTACATGTTCAGTTCAGTTTAGTCACTCAGTCGTGTGTGACTCTTTGCAACTCCATAAATCACAGGACGCCAGGCTTCCCTGTCCATCACAATCTCCCGGAGTTAAATCAGACTCACAATCATAGAGTACATGATGCCATCCAGCCATCTCATCCTCTGTTGTCCCGATCTCCTCCTACCCTCCCAGCATCAGAGTCTTTTCCAAAGAGTCAATTCCTCACATGAGCTGGCCAAAGTACTGGAGTTTCAGCTTTAGCATCATTACTTCCAAAGAATACCCAGGGTTGATCTCCTTCAGAATGGACTGATTGGATCGCCTTGCAGTCCAAGGGACTCTCAAGAGTCTTCTCCGACACCACAGTTCAAAAGCATCAATTCTTCAGTGGTCAGCCTTCTTCACAGTCCAACTCTCACATCCATACATGACCACAGGAAAAAAAGCAGCCTGGACTAGATGGACCTTAGTTGGCAAAGTAATGTCTCTGCTTTTGAATATGCTATCTAGGTTGGTCATAACTTTTCTTCCAAGGAGTAGGAGTCTTTTAATTTCATGGCTGCAGTCACCATCTGCAGTGATTTTGGAGCCCAAAAAATTAAAGTCTGACACTGTTTCCACTGTTTCCCATTCTATTTCCCATGAAGTGATGGGACCGGATGCCATGATCTTTCTTTTCTGAATGTTGAGCTTTAAGCCAACTTTTTCGTTCTCTTTAAATTTCATCAAAAGGCTTTTTAGTTCCTTTTCACTTTCTGCCATAAGGGTGGTGTCATCTGCATATCTGAGGTTATTGATATTTCTCCTGGCATTCTTGATTCCAGCTTGTGTTTCTTCCAGTCCAGCATTTCTCATGATATACTCTTCATAGAAGTTAAATAAGCAGGGTGACAATATACAGCCTTGATGTACTCCTTTTCCTATTTGGAACCAGTCTGTTGTTCCATGTCCAGTTCTAACTGTTGCTTCCTGACCTGCATACAGAATTCTCAAGAGGCAGATTAGGTGGTCTGGTATTCCCATCTCCTTCAGAATTTTCCACAGTTTATTGTGATCCACACAGTGAAAGGCTTTGGTATAGTCAATAAAGCAGAAATAGATGTTTTTCTGGAACTCTCTTGTTTTTTCCATGATCCAGCAGATGTTGTCAATTTGATCTTTTTTCCTCTGCCTTTTCTAAACCAACTTGAACATCAGGGTGTTCACGGTTCACATATTGCTGAAGCCTGGCTTGGAGAATTTTGAGCATTACTTACCTAGCATGTGAGATGAGTGCAGTTGTGTGGTAGTTTGAGCATTCTTTGGCATTGCCTTTCTTTGAGATTGGAATGAAAAGTGACCTTTTCCAGTCCTGTGGCCAATGCTGAGTTTTCCAAATTTGCTGGCATATTGAGTGCAGCACTTTCACAGCATCATCTTTCAGAATTTGAAATAGCTCAACTGGAATTCCATCACCTCCACTAGCTTTGTT
>SJYG01000063.1:5075596-5088968 GCA_006410535.1 Litocranius walleri
CCATACCATTTCTGTCCTTTATTGAGCCCATCTTTGCATGAAATGTTCCCTTGGTATCCCTAATTTTCTTGAAGAGATCTCTAGTCTTTCCCATTCTGTTGTTTTTCTCTATTTCTTTGCATTGATCACTGAAGAAGGCTTTCATATCTCTTCTTGCTATTCTTTGGAACTCTGCATTCAGATGCCTATATCTTTCATTTTCTCCTTTGTTTTTCACCTCTCTTCTTTTCACAGCTATTTGTAAGGCCTCTCCAGACAGCCATTTTTCTTTTTTGCATTTCTTTCCCATGGGGAAGGTCTTGATCCCTGTCTCCTGTACAGTGTCACAAACCTCATTCCATATTTCATCAGGCACTCTACCTATCAGATCTAGGCCCTTAAATCTATTTCTCACTTTCACTGTATAATCAAAAGGGATTTGATTTAGGTCATACCTGAATGGTCTAGTGGTTTTCCCTACTTTCTTCAATTTAATTCTAAATTTGGTAATAAGGAGTTCATAATCTGAGCCACAGTCAGCTCCTGGTCTTGTTTTTGTTGACTGTATAAAACTTCTCCATCTTTGGCTGCAAAGAATATAATCAATCTGATTTTGGTGTTGACCATCTGGTGATGTCCATGTGTAGAGTCTTCTCTTGTGTTGTTGGAAGAAGGTGTTTGCTATGACCAGTGCATTTTTTTGGCAAAACTCTATTAGTCTTTGCCCTGATTTATTCTGCATTCCAAAGCCAAATTTGCCTGTACTCCAGGTGTTTCTTGACTTCCTACTTTTGCATTCCAGTCCCCTATAATGAAAAGGACATCTTTTTTGGGTGTTAGTTCTAAAAGGTCTTATAGGTCTTCATAAAACTGTTCAACTTCAGCTTCTTCAGCATTATTGGTTGGGGCATAGTCTTGGATAACTGTGATATTGAATGGTTTGCCTTGGAGATGAACAGAGATCATTCTGTTGTTTTTGAGATTTCATCCAAGTACTGCATTTAGGACTCTTTTGTTGACCATGATTGCCAGGGGCCAGCGTGAGGAATCCTGCCTATGACAAGTTCATGAGGAAGGAAGCCTGAAAAAAATGCAAGAATGTGATCAAGCTTCAGGGGTTCCCCCTGGAATTTCCTGAGCATCCACCTCCACCAAGACCAGAGTCTCCAAAGCAAAACACATCTGTTGCTTCTTACTTTGGATGAAGGGTATCTCCTTACCACCGCAGTTTCTGACCTTCAAGTGAGATAGCTCCTCTAGGCCCTCCTGTACCTGTGCAGCCACTGCTCCTCAGGTTGCTCCTCCCTGCCGCCGACCCTGACCTAGGGCGTCAGTGTCTCCTCCCATCCGCCTTCCTCGGCCTCGGGCCCGGGGTGGCTCCTCAGGGTCAGAGATTCTGACCTCAGGCATGGGATGGCTTCTCTCAGCCTCCTCTGACCTCGGACGTAGGGTGTCTCCTCCCAGCCGCCCCTGACCTCAGACATGGGATAGCTCCTCTCTGACCTCAGACATGGGATAGCTCCTCTTGGCTGCTGCCCTAACTTCAGACGTGGAGTGTCTCCTTCCAGCCACAACTGGCCTCGGACATGGAGTAGCTCCTCCCGGCCACCACCCCGACCTCAAACGTGAGGTGTCTCCTCCCGGCTGCTGTCCCTGACCTCGGATGCAGGGTCTCTCCCTCAGCCACTGCCCCTGACCTCGGACGTGGGGTAGCTCCTCTCAGCGTGCTCAGTGCACTCCTGGCTCACAGTCACCTGTGCTCAGTACTCCGCTGGCTCACAGCTGTCTATGGTCAGTGCACTGTGGGCTCACAGCCACTTGCACTCAGTGCTCCACTGGCTCACAGCTGCCTACGCTCATGGGACATGCTCAGTAAATTTTTAATCCAATTTTCTGTTGATAGGCAGGGCTGTATTCCCTCCCTTTTTCAGACCAAACTATGGTGGAGGTAATGAAGATAATGTCTATCTCTTTCAAAAGGCCCCATGACACACTTCTGCATTCAGTGCCCCTGATCCTGAAGCAGGCCACTGCTGACCCACTCCTCCCTGGAGACTCCTGGACACTCACAGGAAATCTGGGTTAGTCTCTTGTGGGATCACTGCTCCTTTCTCCTGGGTTCTGCTGTGCACAAGGTTTTGTTTGTGCCCTCCAAGAGTGTGTTTCACCAGTCCTGTATAAGTTCTGTAATCAAATTCTACTGACTTCCAAATTCAAAATCCCTGGGGGTTTTCAGTCCCTTTGCCAGACCCCCAGGTTGGGAAATCTATTGCAGGACCTAGAACTTTCTTAATAGTGTGAGAATTTCTTTCATATAATTTTTCTTCAGTTTGTGGGTCATCTGCTTAGCAGCAGGTGTGGTTAATGGTAATCTCCAAGAGGACTTAGGCCACAAGCTGTGTGACCAGGTCTCCTGCCCCCCAGAACCACTGCCCCACATTTCACACATTAGCAAAGTAATGCTTAAAATTCCCCAAGCCAGGCTTCAACAGTATGTGAAACATGAAATCCCAGATGTTCCAACTGGATTTAGCAAAGGCAGAGGAACCAGAGATCAAAGTTCCAACATCTGTTGGATCATTGAAAAGGCAAGAGAATACCATCAAAATATCTACTTCTGTTTTATTGATTAAACTAAAGCCTTTGACTTTGTAGATCACAACAAACTGTGGGAAAATTTTCAAGAGATGGAAATACTATGCTACCTTAACCTGCCTCCTGAGAAATCTGTGTGCAGGTCAAGAGGCAGCAGGTAGAACTTGACATGGACAAACAGACTGGTTCCAAACTGGGAAAGGAGTACACCAAGACTGCATATTGCCACCTTCCTTATTTATATTCAGAGTGCATCGTGTGAAATGCTGGGTTGGATGAAGCACATACTAGAATTAAGATTGTCAGGAGAAACACCAATAACCTCATATATACAGATGACACCACCCTTATGGCAGAAAGTGAAAAAGAACTAATGAGTCTCTTGATTAAAGTGAAAGAGGAGAGTGAAAAAGCTGGCTTAAAACTCAACATTCAAAAAACAAAGATCGTGGCATCTAGTCCTATCACTTCATTGCAAATAGATATGGAAGCAACTGAAAAAGTGACAGACTTTATTCTTTGAGCTCCTAAATCACTTCAGATGGTGGCTGCAGCCATGAAATTAAGACAGTTACTCCTTGGAAGAAAAGTGATGACCAACCTAGACAGCATATTAAAAAATAGATACATTACTTTGCCAACAAAGGTCCACCTAGTCAAAGCTATTGCTTTTCCAGTAGTCATGTATGGATGTAAGAGTTGGACCAGTCAATCTTAATGGAAATCAGTCCTGAATATTCATTAGAAGAACTGATGCTGAAGCTGAAACTCCAATACTTTGGCCACCTGATGGGAAGAACTGACTAATTGGAAAAGACCCAGAGGCTGGGGAAGATTGAAGCCAGGAGGAGAAAGGAACGACAGAGGATGAGATGGTTGGGTGGCATCACTGACTCGATGGATGTGAATTTCAGTAAGCTCCAAGCATTGGTGATGGACAGGGAAGCCTGGCATGCTGCAGTCCACGGGAAGACGTGGAGTGTCTCCTTCCAGCCACAACTGGCCTCGGACATGGAGTAGCTCCTCCCGGCCACCACCCCGACCTCAAACGTGAGGTGTCTCCTCCCGGCTGCTGTCCCTGACCTCGGATGCAGGGTCTCTCCCTCAGCCACTGCCCCTGACCTCGGACGTGGGGTAGCTCCTCTCAGCGTGCTCAGTGCACTCCTGGCTCACAGTCACCTGTGCTCAGTACTCCGCTGGCTCACAGCTGTCTATGGTCAGTGCACTGTGGGCTCACAGCCACTTGCACTCAGTGCTCCACTGGCTCACAGCTGCCTACGCTCATGGGACATGCTCAGTAAATTTTTAATCCAATTTTCTGTTGATAGGCAGGGCTGTATTCCCTCCCTTTTTCAGACCAAACTATGGTGGAGGTAATGAAGATAATGTCTATCTCTTTCAAAAGGCCCCATGACACACTTCTGCATTCAGTGCCCCTGATCCTGAAGCAGGCCACTGCTGACCCACTCCTCCCTGGAGACTCCTGGACACTCACAGGAAATCTGGGTTAGTCTCTTGTGGGATCACTGCTCCTTTCTCCTGGGTTCTGCTGTGCACAAGGTTTTGTTTGTGCCCTCCAAGAGTGTGTTTCACCAGTCCTGTATAAGTTCTGTAATCAAATTCTACTGACTTCCAAATTCAAAATCCCTGGGGGTTTTCAGTCCCTTTGCCAGACCCCCAGGTTGGGAAATCTATTGCAGGACCTAGAACTTTCTTAATAGTGTGAGAATTTCTTTCATATAATTTTTCTTCAGTTTGTGGGTCATCTGCTTAGCAGCAGGTGTGGTTAATGGTAATCTCCAAGAGGACTTAGGCCACAAGCTGTGTGACCAGGTCTCCTGCCCCCCAGAACCACTGCCCCACATTTCACACATTAGCAAAGTAATGCTTAAAATTCCCCAAGCCAGGCTTCAACAGTATGTGAAACATGAAATCCCAGATGTTCCAACTGGATTTAGCAAAGGCAGAGGAACCAGAGATCAAAGTTCCAACATCTGTTGGATCATTGAAAAGGCAAGAGAATACCATCAAAATATCTACTTCTGTTTTATTGATTAAACTAAAGCCTTTGACTTTGTAGATCACAACAAACTGTGGGAAAATTTTCAAGAGATGGAAATACTATGCTACCTTAACCTGCCTCCTGAGAAATCTGTGTGCAGGTCAAGAGGCAGCAGGTAGAACTTGACATGGACAAACAGACTGGTTCCAAACTGGGAAAGGAGTACACCAAGACTGCATATTGCCACCTTCCTTATTTATATTCAGAGTGCATCGTGTGAAATGCTGGGTTGGATGAAGCACATACTAGAATTAAGATTGTCAGGAGAAACACCAATAACCTCATATATACAGATGACACCACCCTTATGGCAGAAAGTGAAAAAGAACTAATGAGTCTCTTGATTAAAGTGAAAGAGGAGAGTGAAAAAGCTGGCTTAAAACTCAACATTCAAAAAACAAAGATCGTGGCATCTAGTCCTATCACTTCATTGCAAATAGATATGGAAGCAACTGAAAAAGTGACAGACTTTATTCTTTGAGCTCCTAAATCACTTCAGATGGTGGCTGCAGCCATGAAATTAAGACAGTTACTCCTTGGAAGAAAAGTGATGACCAACCTAGACAGCATATTAAAAAATAGATACATTACTTTGCCAACAAAGGTCCACCTAGTCAAAGCTATTGCTTTTCCAGTAGTCATGTATGGATGTAAGAGTTGGACCAGTCAATCTTAATGGAAATCAGTCCTGAATATTCATTAGAAGAACTGATGCTGAAGCTGAAACTCCAATACTTTGGCCACCTGATGGGAAGAACTGACTAATTGGAAAAGACCCAGAGGCTGGGGAAGATTGAAGCCAGGAGGAGAAAGGAACGACAGAGGATGAGATGGTTGGGTGGCATCACTGACTCGATGGATGTGAATTTCAGTAAGCTCCAAGCATTGGTGATGGACAGGGAAGCCTGGCATGCTGCAGTCCACGGGGTTGCAAATAGTCAGATATGACTGAGTTACTGAACTAAACTAAACTGAACTACACTTACATTCTTTATTTCATGTTTTGTTTTCAAAATAAAGTGTGTGTTTTATATTTATATTACATTTTAATTCTGACTAGCAACCTTCAATTGTTCATTAACTACTTGTGCCAAGTTCCCATCGTACTGGAAAGAACAACTATTTACCAGTAGAGTTCACCAATAGCTGCTTAGTTACATAATGGAGCATGATTAACAGTACTCTCTTCATCATCTATCCCAGGCAAATCACTACTGATGTTAATCTGTCATAATTATCTAACATGCTGAGATCATACTTATGTTTTTCAAATTAAAATATAATTATTTTCCTCATTTAAAAGCTGTACAGCTGTTCAATGGAAAATAAAAACCAAACCATGAAAAATATGAAGAGAAAGTTAAAAAAAAGTGAATATCCGTACACCAAAGAGAATCAGTTAACTTTCTTAAATATTTTGTTTAGTATCCTTTCAATATCACCCCATAGGTGAAAATAAACTACTCATATACTGAATCTCTTATAATATATGCAAACTATATAAATTTATAAATATTTGTATCTGTTCACAATTTTCCCTGTACAATTTCTGAAATAGAAAACATTTTAAGTGATTTAAGATGTGTCGTCATTAATACAGAGGAATACAGTGATCTGTATAATTTCATAATGTGTTGCTCATTTTATTAATTAGAGAAAAATGTCATTGAAATAACAAATGCTTATATCAACTCAGTAAAGTACAAGTTGTCAGTAAAACCTTTCACAGTGGATATTTCAATTGGTGTCTTAAAATATTTGACCTTTCTCAAATCTGTCCCCATACATATACCATCTAATTCAAACTATTGTTTCAAAAATTAATAGGTATTAAAACGTTAGTCCCATAGATATTGTACGTTTTCTCATTTGTTCTGTATTACATCCTTAGGCTTAGACATAAGACAAAAGTAAGAAAGAGCTACAGAAAATAGCAAATACCCCAAAACTAAAATTACTCTTCTTCAGGCTACCACCATGAATTTTCTAAAGCATTTTCAAAGCTTCACTTTTGGCAAAAATTTAAGAAGCAAAATTAAGGATATCAGGTTTGTACTTGTCTGCAGTTAAAATGCAGATACAGCTTACAACTAATAGAGTGAGATAAAATTTACATTTCTTTAAGAAATATAAATCATCAAGTATGAACTGCTTATTCTATAGTGCTTTTCTATGAATGTGTTACATTAAGTAATGAGAAAGAAAATAACCTGTGCAACTTTGACTAATGTATTTTTAACATGACTATATAAACACTAGCATTAAAGAGGTCTCCCATGCAAGACAGATGTCATCACACAAGAAGAGAATACTGCCTACATGCTATATATCATGTTATCTTATCAACTATCACAAATATGCATGTCTTTGGTTGCCAAATTGACAATGATAAGGGGAACTGGGGAAGGAATAGGATGAAGATCTGATTTGTTAATAAGAGTCTTCCCCTAAATGGTTAAGTTTTAGGAACCTCAAAGCAAACTAAACAACCATCAAACCAAAAAACACTATTATCAACAATGAAAATGCCTGTTCTGTAAAGATAATGTTCTGTTAATTAATTCTTTATTGTTCATATACAATTCCTGCTGCCTGGTCTAGACCTATGCTACTCATAGTATGGTTAGTCTACTAAGTCAATTCTCAACCTATAACTATATAAATACAGATAGTACAGATACTAAGGGAAACATTTACAATATTTTTAGCAATATTATGAAGGAATTTTATGGCTACAAAATCCAATAATTTTTAATGGGTCCAGCTAATATATTTGTGATTTTTATTTATTTTTTTCCAGTTAAAAATTGCTGCATTTTACACAAGAATAGCCTAGCCCAAATGAGGTTGGACATTAGGATATTTGTCATTCATCACAGATAGCACTTGGCTAGGCCACTGTCTTGAAAATCTTTGTTTACTGATGTACTTGGTTAAGACTCCATATTTATAAAAACACCAACCTGTCACCAGATAAAAGGTGTATCAAGGAAAGGGAACAGTTCTCTAAAAATCAAGAATGAAGAATGCTGGTTTCATTTGATTTTTTTTTTTCTTTAGCTTCTTTTCTTCATTTTGCAGTTCACGTTTAATGAAAGTTTAATGAGTACCTCTCACTATTTCCTATGTAAGCCTATATTAGTATATAGTTTACAAATGAAGTTTATAAGTACATATAAGTTTAAATATTTCCTTTTACTGGCTTCTACCTATTTCATGAGGATATTTGATCCACAAATGTAATTATATTGATAATACATTTTAATGTTGCAGAACTGACACTGCTGATATAGATCACATTCTTAAATACACATTTTTTATGCAGTTGGTTTGCTCATAGATGTACAATCAGAGCAAAGGAAGCACATTTTATTTAGGACCTATCAAAGTATTCAGAATAGTTCCCATAGTAAGCTTTTTATATTTACTATCATTCACTATCATTCTACTTGTGCACCATCAGTCACTTAGTCATGTGCAACTCTTTGTGACTCCATGGACTGTAGCCTGCCAGGCTCTTCTGTCCATGGGATTCTCCAGACAGGAATACTGGAGTGGATTGCCACTTCTTCCCCTGAGAGATCTTCCTCACTCAGGGATAAAAAACACATCTCCTGTGTCTCCTGCACTGGCAGGAAAATTCTTTGTCACCGAGCCATCTGGTAAGCCCCAATATTATTACAGTAACATTATCATTTATGGGGAGCTATAAATGATAAGGGGTGCATTTGAAGGAGGTGCATGTAGAATGAGCACTAAATACATCAGCATCACCAAAGAAGAGATCCTGTGCTGAGGAGATATGAAGAATGTGGTTAACACTTTGGAGCAAGAATATTTTGAGTGTCAGATATGTTGCACACACAAAGCATGATAGTGCTAGTGTGAAAATTCAGGTTTCATGATCAAAGGTCAATGTGGTTAAATCTCAAGTTTTCATTGGCTCTGATAGATTGTTTCTGATAGATAATTAAGTAATAATTAATTAATCCTAGGGTCACACCATCATGTTTGAATTTTGCTTAAACTATTTTATAACCACGAATTTGAGTAAACGCCAGTGGAGGAGGACACACATTGTGGAGGACAGTGGAGCCTGGTATGCTATAGTCTATGGGTTTGCAAAGAGACACAAATTAGCAACTGAACAACAACAGTGTAATGTTGGATAGATTACTTATTTCCTATGCACCTTAGTTGTCTCATTGTAAAGTGGAGATAATAAGAGGGCCTCCATGATAAGACAGTTATAAAAGTGACGCAAGTTAATAGGCAATATATATTTCAAAGAGTTCAAACTGTGCCAAGCACATAGTCATCATTCACTGTCATTTCCTAAGGCCAAGATTCTTCATAGTGAAGCTTGAAAGCTTTAAACAGATTTATAGCTTCAGTGATTGCCTAGCTTATTTAGTAGTTTATTTGTTTTATTAAAAGTGAAAATGTTAGTAGCTTACTTGTGTCATACATTTTGTGACTCATGGATTGTAGCTTGGCAGGCTCCTCTGAACATGGAATTCTCCAGGCAAGGATATTAGAATGGGTAGCCATTCTCTTCTCCAGAAGATCTTCCTGACTCAGTAATTGAATCTGGTCTCCCACATTGCAGGCTGATTCTTTACCATCCAAACCACCAGAGAAGCCCCATTTGTTTTATTAGTCAAATAATTGCATTTGTTTAGATATAGATAACTAATATTCTATGACATTTAAGTAGATTTCATTCAGGTGGAAGAATAAGTAAATAATCATCTCATCTGAATCATTTCATCTGAATGCTGCAAGCAAAGAAACACAAAATTCAAGTACAATCACTAAACAATGCGTCTAGACATTTATGTCACATTCTTCTAGCCAGATGTTGATGAGATTTTAGTAGCATTTATATTACCTAGCAGAGGTGATTCTTCTAAAAGCTGTTGTCGGTACTTGTCAAATTATTGGCTGTTAATGTGAAAAATAAAGTATCCAGATGATGAAGATGAGTTGCATAGACTTTCTCTGCAGGCAACAGAACTGGCCTCCGTACTGAGAATTTTTATCACTCAAAGTGAATGTGTATCTAAGATGTTGCCTATGGCATTCCATAAGAGTAAGTGAAAATGTCATGTTATAGGGTGACATTAGTTTTGCATTTGCATTTTAAACTCTTTGTATAGGTGTGATATCTTTTGGGAAAGGAGTCACATAATTTTCTTTAACATTCAACTAGTAAAACTGGGACTGTTTTCAGAGAAGAGAAAGTTTGTAATTTCTGGATATATTTAGTAAATCCTATCAACCATTTAAAACATCTGGAGTCTGATTTAGCCATTATTGTGGGCTGAAGCTTTGTTCATAGTGATGCTTCCTAAGGCCCACTTGACTTCACACTCCAGGATGTCTGGCTTTCAGTGAATAACCACAGAATAGTGGTTGTCCGGGTCATTAAGACTTTTTTGGCATAGTTTTTCTGTGTATTCTTGCCACCTCTTCTTAATCTCTACTACTTCTGTTAGGTCCTTGTCATTTTTCTTCTTTATTTTGCCCATTTTGCATGAAATGTTCCAATAAGAGATCTCTAGTCTTTCTAATTCTATTATTTTCCTCTATTTCTTTGCATTGTTCACTTAAGAAGGCTTTCTTAACTTTCTTTGCTATTCTCTGGAACTCTGAATTCAGATAGGTATATCTTTCCTTTCCTCCTTTGCCTTTCACTTTCCTTCTTTTCTCAGCTATTTGTAAGGCCTCATCAGACAACCATTTTAATTTTTGGTTTTCTTTTTCTTGGGGATAGTTTTGGCCACCACCTCCTAAACAATGTATAAACCTCCATCCATGGTTCTTCAGGCTCTCTATCAGCTTGAATTCCTTGAATCTCTTTGCCACCTCTACTGTATAATCATAAGTGATTTAATTTAGTTTATACATGAATGGCCTAGTGGTTTCCCCTATTTTCTTTAAGTCTAAATTTGGAAATGAGGAGCTCATGATCTGAGCCACAGTCATTTCCCAGCTCCTAGTCTTGCTTTTGATGACTGTATAGAGCTTCTCTATCTTTGGTTGCAAAGAATATAATCAGTCTGAATTCATTATTGACCATCTGGTGATTTCTATGTGTAAAGTAGTCTCTTGTATTGTTGGAAGAGGGTATTAACAATACCCAGTGTATTCTTTTGGCAAAGCTCTGTTAGCCTTTCCCCTGTTTCATTTTGTACTCCAAGGATAAACTTCACTATTACTCCAGGTTATCTCTTGACTTCTTCCTTTTACATTTCAATCTCCCATAATGAAAATGACATTTTTTTTTCTTTTTAATGGCGCTAGTTCTAGAAGGTCTTGGAAATCTTAATAGAACAGTTCATCTTCAGCTTTGTCAGCACTAGTGGTTGGGGTGTAGACTTGTATTACTGTGATATTGAATGGTTTGCCTTAGAAATGAACAAAGATCATTCTGTCGTTTTTGAGATTGCACCTGCAGATGGTGACTGCAGCCATAAAATTAAAAGACGCTTACTCCTTGGAAGAAAAGTTATGACCAACCTAGATAGTATATTCAAAAGCAGAGATAACACTTTGCCAACTAAGGTCCATCTTAGTCAAGGCTATGGTTTTTCCTGTGGTCATGTATGGATGTGAGAGTTGGACTGTGAAGAAGGCTGAGTGCCTAAGAATTGATGCTTTTGAACTGTGGTGTTGGAGAAGACTCTTGAGAGTCCCTTGGACTGCAAGGAGATCCAACCAGTCCATTCTGAAAGAGATCAACCATGGGATTTCTTTGGAAGGAATGATGCTAAATCTGAAACTCCAGTACTTTGGTCACCTCATGAGAAGAGTCGACTCATTGGAAAAGACTCTGATGTTAGGAGGGATAAGGGGCAGGAATAGAAGGGGCGACAGAGGATGAGATGGCTGGGTGTCATCATTAGGTTGATGGATGTGAGTCTGAGTGAACTCCGGGAGATGGTGATGAACAGGGAGGCCTGGCGTGTTGCATTTCATGTGGTCGCAAATATTTGGACACGACTGAGTGATTGAACTGAACTGAACTACATTTCAGGCTCTTTTATTGATTATGAGGGTGACTCCATTTCTTCTAAGGGATTCTTTCCCACAGTAACAGATATAATGGTCATCTGAATTAAATTTGCCCATTTCAGTCCACTTTAGTTCATGGATACTTGGATGGCCCTGTATAGCATAGCTCAAAGCTTCCTTCACTTACACAAGACTGTGGACAATGTGATCATCTTGGTTAGTTTTCTGTGATTACTTAGTTTTCTGTGATTATTTCCCTTATCTTGAATAATTTATCATTGAATTGATAAAAATGAATGAGTTAAACAAATAAATTATAATGCATCATGAGAAATACAGTGACATCTGTACAGTATTATAGTAGCTCAGAGGAGTATGGAGAATGAGAAGTCTAAGAGCAGAAAAGTGAAAATTGCCAGCTGCTACTGATTTATAAAGCCAAGCCCCAAGGCCACATGCTATAGTTAAAATTCCAGGAAGAAATAAATAGTTTGTTATTTCCCATTGTCTCACCTCCTCAAAGATTTTTATTTTTGTTCCAAGTTATTTGGACATTTCAAAGAAGTCATGATTTCCTGGCCTATCAATTGGGATGATATTGAAAGCAACTTATTACCTTCCACTTTTATTCATGGTACAGACCATTGTTCTATAGCATCGGTTTTTTATAATTGAATATGATTGATTAATTTATTAGACATCCAAAATTATATGTTTCAAATTGCTATTGGTATTAACACCTAACAACAACAACAACAACAAAACTATACCTTACAAGTCAGGAAAGTCAGAGGAATTCAAAGCTCCATCATTGACCTTGTCATAGTTAACAGTTTTTTCTTTGAAAGTAGTAAAGTAGCCTGCAATAAAAATAGAGTAAGGTCAGTTCCAAAGGTGATAGAGATGTGTTTACTTTTTGAAGGGAAAAATAGGAAGTGATCAGATTTTATTTTTTTCAGTTTTGACTTGTATGACTTGGAATTTTTTATAACAATGAAATCATTATTACTGAAATTATTGGATACAAAAATTAGCTATTGCATGTCTGGCCCCTCAGTTTCTCACTGAAAAAAAAATTAACATCTTTCTCAGTCATACAATTTTTCTCAGGTTTGCAGCTAAGTTATTATCAGAGAGAATAAAAAAATTAAAATAAGCATGATTTGAATTATATATAGGCACATATGTACACATATAATTAATTTTGCAAACTATTAATTAATGAATAATATGAAAGTGGTAGTCACTCAGTTGTGTCCAACTCTTTGTGATCCCATGGACTGTAGTACACCAGGATCCTCTGTCTATGGAATTCTCCATGCAAGATCACTGGAGTGGGTTTCCATTTCCTTCTCCAGGGGCTCTTCCCCACTCAGGGATTGAACCTGGGTCTTCTGTATTTCAGGCAGACTACCTTAGGAGCCACAAGGGAAGCCACAATGAATAATGTAAAAGATGTAATTATAAGAGAAAAAAGTTTAGATACATTATGTCCTAAATAATATGAATCACTAATATATTATAAAATATTCTTTCTTTGAAAATTGTGAGTTCAATGAGGGAATATATGTGTATGTAAATATACATTTATGCTTATTTTTATATTTAAATTTAGTATTTTTTATCCTGTAATAAGAACTGTCTGTCATTCATTTATTTTAAAAATTGAGGTTTGCATAATTTTACATAAATATGTTGACTTTGTGGTATACATTTTTG
>SJYG01000063.1:5092459-5138400 GCA_006410535.1 Litocranius walleri
TTTCTGAATGTTTAGTTTTAAGCCAGCTTTGAGAGCTCGCTAGTCTTTCCTGTTCTATTGTTATCAGTCAATACTTGGATTTTAAAAGAGTGTGCCATGAGATTGCAGCTCAGAAAATAATTATCATCATTTAAACTTCACCTTAAGCTTTATTTTCTAGATTTTCAAAGTGATAAAACATCTCATTCTGGACTAGATTTTTATCATGTGCTGCTTTTGTTGTTGTTGTTGGATACAAAGTTCACCAGGATTCAACTTTTGCTGTATATGTGATTTACAAAAATTCATTTAAATAAAATAGTTATTTTGTTTGCATGCATTTTTGAAGCTAATAGGTTCTCAAAGTTAAGAATCTCTTTTATTTACATTTCTATTCTTCTCCAAATAACAAAAAATTAAATTAATACTAAAAAAAACTATTTTAAGAACTAATGATGGCCTAGATATTTTCTCATTTGTGTCTTTGAGGCTATGTGTACCTCTGTGAAGATACTTCCTCCCTCCTGGTACTCTCCTGACACTTCATTTTCCTAATAAATGTTTATAATTTATTTAATGGTTTTATGATCTAGCCTTCCAATGTGTGTGTGTGTGTGTGTGTGTGTGATTTTTCAAGTCTGTTACATTGTGGCATAAATTAATTGCTAAATAAGAATTGCAATTATCATCATTCTTACTCACCATAGTGAATATAACCTTGGAAACTTTCAGTTCAGTTAAGTTTAGTCGCCCAGTCATTTCCGACTCTTTGCAACCCTATGAATAGCAGTACACCAGGCCTCCTTGTCCATCACCATCTCCCAGAGTTCACTCAGACTCACGTCCATTGAGTCAGTGATGCCATCCAGCCATCTCATTCTCTGTCTTCCCCTTCTCTCCTGCCCCCAATCCCTCTCAGCATCAGTCTTTTCCAATGAGTCAACTCTTCTCATGAGGTGGCCAAAGTACTGGAGTTTCAGTTTTAGCATCATTCCTTCCAAAGAACACCCAGGACTGATCTCCTTTAGAATGGACTGGTTGGATCTCCTTGCAGTCAGAGTCTTCTCCAACACCACAGTTCAAAAGCATCAATTCTTTGGTGCTCAGTCTTCTTTACAGTCCAACCTTCACATCCATACATGACCTTATTGTATGTTTTTATGTTTTGGCTTGACTATAAGTTTCAGAGAAAAATTATAAGGAACCATAAATGAAAATTCCTGAGAGTAAGCAACAATTCAGTGATAGTTTTCCTGAATTCACAATGTGGTACTTCCATTGTAGGATGACATGTTAGAAAGAACAATGGACTGAATACTAATGACAACTTGTAGTATTCTTAGAGTACAGAAAGAGATTAGGGAACATTTTTTTCATCTTTCAATTCCTTTATTTCATTATATGTACAATAAGAAATTGGGACAAGAATGTCTCTTGGGTCTAATCTAGGTACAAACTTTTATAATATTAATAGAAACCAATTTAAAAATAAAGTCTGTTCTGATGAATATTATATCAAGTTATACTGAATAGTTTAAACAAAGCTATATTCTACTGAAAGGATCCCAAAAGACATTCATGACAAAAAAATGGAAGGGAAAAAATACCATTGTGAAATTGTAAAATGGGTTTTTTTTATCAGTTATTTTAAAAAGCGTTCAGTTAACATTTGATCTTATATCATATAGGTTATAATAAATGCATTTTTGTATATTTGTATTTTTTAATGTTCACACTTTAGTAAAATATTATAGCAAATAAATCAATAAATTTGAACAGTTCTAAAATGTGTTCTGATAATTCCTTATCTGTTTACGCAACAGCTTCTGACAATGATTCCTGGTAGACTAAAAGGATCTAAAAAGTTGAAAGAGGTGCTAAAGAGCATTTTGTCTGATTTAACTTAGTGTTATTGCTTCTCTTTAGAATTGTTACAAAGGAAAGGCAATTCATTCTCTGTCCTCTAATCCAAGTAGATGCATAAATTAAAGGTTCAGTTTTGAGGAGAAGACTTACTAATAGTTATGCAAGGCAAATTTTTCAGTGTTAACTGATTTCCTAGTTGAAAGCAACATAAGGTAGATTAAAGTGAAGGCCTCAGAAAATGTGAAAGTCAATGTTAGATATTATATACATATATATATATATGTGTGTATGTATATATATATATATATACATACACATGCTGTACATCTCTGCTGTGATATGAATGTACTTTATTATTATATAGAGGCTTCCCTGGTGGCTCAGACGGTAAAGAGTCTGCCTACAATGCGGGAGATCCAGTTCAATCCACAGGTTTGGGGGATCTCCTGGAGAAGGAAATGGCAACCCACTTCAGTATCCTTGACTGGAAAATCCCATTGGCAGAGGAGCCTGGTAGGATACAGTCCATGGCATCACAAAGAGTTGGACACCACGGAGGACTTCACTTTCATTTATTATTGTATAAGACATCTCCACATACTATTCACTATTTGTGCTAAAAGACTGAAATATAGAGGTCAAATGTATGAATTTCCTCTTTAACATTTCTCTGCTTGAAAGAGAATTCCACAGCCCTTTCAATGTTTCTCTGAGTATCATGAAATTTATGCTTTCATGCTCACTTTGCCACATGACTGTTTTACTTTGCAGAATTCTTTTTTTTTTTTTTTAAGATCTCACTGTTTTAACGTGTTTTTTTTTTTTGGACTAGGTTTTTTTTATTTTTTTTTTTTATTTTTACTTTATTCTATGTTACAATACGGTATTGGTTTTGCCATACATTGACATGATTCAGCCACAGGTGTACATGAGCTCCCAATCCTGAAACCCCCTCCCACCTCCCACCCCATATCATCTCTCTGGATCATCCCTGTGCTCCAGCCCCAAGCATCCTACATCTTGCATCGAACACAGACTGGCGCTTCGTTTCTCACATGACAGTATACATATTTCAATGCCATTATCCCAAATCACCCCACTCTCTCCCTTTCCCTCAGAGGCCAAAAATCTGCTCTATACCTCTGTGTCTCTTTTGTGGTCTCACATACAGGGTCATCATTACTATCTTTCTAAATTCCATATATATGTGTCAGTAAACTGTATTGGTGTTTTTATTAGTATACTGTATTGGTGTTTTTCTTTCTGGCTTACTTCACTCTGTATAATAGGCTCCAGTTTCATCCACATCACTAAAATTCATTCAAATATATTCCTTTTAATGGCTGAGTAATATTTCATTTTGTATATGTACCACAGCTTTCTTATCCATTCATCTGCTGATGGACATCTAGCTTGCTTCCATGTCCTGGTTATTATAAACAGTGCTGCAATGAACATTGGGGTACATGTGTCTCTTTCAGTTCCAGTTTCCTTGGTGCATATGCCCAGCAGTGGGATTGCTGGGTCATAAAGTTGTTCTATTTGCAATTTTTTAAGGAATCTCCACACTGTTCTCCATAGTGGCTGTACTACATTCCCACCAACAGTGTAAGAGGGTTCCCTTTTCTCCACACCTTCCAGCATTTATTGCTTGTAGACTTTTGGATAACAGCCATTTTGACTGGTGTGAAATGGTAGCTCATCATGGTTTCGATTTGTTTTTCTCTAATAATGAGTGCTGTTGAGCATTTTTTATGTATTTGTTAGGCATTTCTTTGTCTTCTTTGGAGAAATGCCTATTTAGTTCTTTGGTCCATTTTTTGATTGAGTTGTTTATTTTTCTGGAATTTAGCTGCAGGAGTTGCTTGTATATTTTCCCCTAAGAAATCTATAGATTCAGTGCAATCTCTATCAAGCTACCAATTGTATTTTTCACAGAACTCCATCAAATAATTTCACAATTTGTATGGAAATACAAAATACTTTGAATAGCCAAAGCGATCTTGAGAAAGAAGAATGAAACTGGAGGAAGCAACTTGCCTGACTTCAGGCTCTACTACAAAGCCACAGTCATTAAGACAGTATGCTACTGGCACAAAGACATAAATATAGATCAATGGAACAAAATAGAAAGCCCAGAGATAAATCCACACACTTATGGTCACCTTATCTTCAACAAAGGAGGCAAGAATACACAATGGAGAAAAGACAATCTCTTTAACAAGTGGTGCTGGGAAAACTGGTCAACCACTTGTAAAAAAAATGAAACTAGAACACTTTTTAACACCATACACAAAAATAAACCCAAAATGGATTAAAGATCTAAACATAAGGCCAGAAATTATAAAACTCCTAGAGGAGAACATAAGCAAAACACTCTCTGACATAACACAAGTATCCTCTATGACTGTTCTCCCAGAATATTGGAAATAAAAGCAAAAATAAACAAATAGGACCTAATTAAAATTAAAAGCTTTTGCACAACAAAGGAAGCTATAAGTAAGGTGAAAAGACAGCCTTCAGAATGGGAGAATATAATAGCAAATGAAGCAACTGACAAATAATTAATCTCAAAAATATGCATGCAAAATTCTTAATGGTCATGTATTTTATCATACCACTTTGGGCAGGCACTGTCCTTCTGGGTCGTCTGAATTTAGAAAACTTACTGAGATTATTTTTCTGATTTTCATTAAAAATAAGAACACAAACAACTTTTAAAAAAGAAGAAAGGAAAAAGAAAGATGTATGTAAAAAAAAAAATCCAATAAGAAATTTCGGAGTTCCTAATTCATAACAGAAATTAAAAGATCTTCAAAAAGAAAATTATCTAAAGAACTGTGAAGACTGTGATTTTAACCTAGACTAGTAATTTAGCTTGCCACGGGTTCGTGGATGCCAGCAGAAGATAAAAGCTTATTGGTTCAGAACAAAAAATGTGTAACACTAATGCCAGCAGAGGAAGTAAGAGCTTCATGTTTGTTTTGTATCAGTTCCATTTACCTCACACTTTCCACTGAGGTGAAGCACAGGTTGGTCTAATTGAATGATGAACATTTAGCTGCTTGGGGCCTTGGCAGAGGAAGCCCAAGTCTAAGAAATGCCAGCTGATATAAAGGGAATGCAAGCAAAACTGTCCAAGCTTTGTAACAGAAGAAAACATTAGCTTTCTTATCCTGGACAACAAATACAACTTTTCTTTACTCTAGGGGAAGGGACTATATGTTTCACAGTATTTTGCAATGCAAACATCCTTGGAAAGGTATTCCAGTGCTAAAGATGTCAATAACTTCTCTCAAAACAGGTAGAGAAATAAGAAAGGACCATAGAGAATTGTCTCCCAAATGTCTCATGTTGTTATGTGTTTCTTTTAATACATAAAATGACTTGAGGATAATGCTTTCTGATTCTTAACCTTCTCTCTTTCTGACTCTGCTTTGTTTTATCCCCTCAATGTATTTCATTTCAAATACATAAGATTAACTAACCTCTCATTATGTAACTCAAGATCTCTGAATATACTCCAAAGTATCAATTATTTTTTTATCAAAATGACTTCTGTTTCATAGTGGAATGAAATCCCCAGGTAGGAAGAAAGTAATTTCCTTTTTGCTATATTAGCTCAATAATATATTTGCCAAATCTAGAGGTCACAAATGTGTTATTTATTTCTGTATCATTTCAAGGAAAGACAGAGATAATTCTATGGAGATTCTCCTCTTAAGATCATACAGCTTAAATAATTTTGTATGTAAATTAATGCTAGAGACCATTAGCTCCAAAAGAAAAAGGCTACACTAAATGATAATCTCCAGATACAAGCTAGGAGATTATAAAAATCATTCACCTGTATTGGTAGAATTAATAAATGCAGGAAAAATGAGGAGGAACATGAGTCTAAATAGATTAAATATATAGAGAATACACCAAAATTGCTTAAATTGGAAACAAAAAGGACTCACTGAAACAATTATAGTAGTTGACATCAAGAAGTAGATATATAAACAATGAAGGGGGAACAAAAGTGAAATAAAAAATAAGCTTAAGAATTCAGAAAAAAATAGGCACATTAAGTATAAGTTTAAAAGTACATACTAATATGACATAAGATGGCAAAGCCTAAATACAAAAAATATATATTCTAAATATATTCTAAAAATTATATATGTGTATATATATATATATATACACATGTATATGTGTATGTTTGTGTGTATACATATATAAAAACTATATATGTGTGAATATATATATATATGTATATAACTATATATATAAAGACATGTAGCTTCCCTGGTGGCTCAAAAAGTAAAGAATCTGCCTGAAATGCAGGAGACCAGGGTTCAGTCTCTGGATCCCTGGGTCAGGAAGATCCCCTGGAGAAGGGAATGGCTACACACTCCAATAGTCTCACATGGGGAATTCTATGAACAGAGGAGCCTGGAGGACTATATCATGGAAGAAAGTACTTCATATGTGAAGAGAAAATATGGAAGAAAATCAGCAAGTAGGGTTTAGTCTCTGTAATTTTAAATCCTTACTAAGTTCTTTAAAAAAATAGAAAAAATATTGTCATGTTAATAATACACATTTGAAATTCTCTCTGATACATTTGTCACATACCTACCTAACATATACTTAAAATGTGCTTTAGATATATAAGTATATTTTAAAAGCTAGTTAAATAAAAGGGTATGGATCACATCTGAATGATTTATTGTTTCTTCTATTTATTTGAAGTGTTTGTAAATATGTCATCTAAAAGACCTTTCTGTCACTGGCATAATGACTGTAACTGAAAGTGTTTAAATAGTATTTATTTTGTTTGAAATAAATATTATCTGTAAATCACTAAAAAATATATCAATTGACTTGTATATCAGAATTTCTGGATTCATAAACTGACCATGTTAATGGCAAGCTATACAATCTTGGGCAAGATTATTTCTTCATTTTGTTTTCAAGTAAGCATGTTGGTACAAATGTGTCTAAGTGAGATTTGTGTTTTAAAATTTCATGAAGACATTTAGGTTGCTTTCATATCTTGCACATTGTAACTAGCCCTACAATGAACAGAGGGTACATGTATCTTTTTGAATTTGTGTTCTTATTTTCTTTGGATAAATATCCAGAAATGGAAATGATGGCTCATGTAGGTGGTTTTATTTTAGCTTCATACTGTTTTCCATTGTTGTTACATCAATTTATGAGGTAGGATAAGAACTACACATTTCCAGATATAAAATAAATAAATTACAGTGATGTAATATATACACAGGGAATGTAGTTAATAATATTGCAACAAATTTATATAGTGATAAATGGTAATGATCTTATTGAGGTGATCAGTTAGTTCATAGTGTACAAAAATATTGAATTGGTATGTTGTACCCCTGAAATTAATTTAATGTTGTATGCTAATTACAACAATAAAAATGTACAAAAAATATTCCATGGTGATAAAAAGAAGTCAGAGCTATCTGCCCTCTAGAAAAGACTTTAGTTAGTTTATTTCAGTCTTATCCTCATGTGAAGTGACCTCTTCTGCATCAAGAGGAAGCATTCCATTCTTAATTCTTGATTTAATGCATGAGTCAGGTTTAACCACAGGAGACAAGGTTGTAATATCCTTTCATTAAAGTCATCTGAGTATGTTGTGGCTACAAGCAATAGTATCTTTTGATACCTTTTAAAAGAAAAATATAAACAGAGGAAGAACAGAGAATACAATGATTTTATAAAATTGATTTAGCCAAGAAATCATTACAAAAAGAGAGCCTAAAATAAACTGGCTACATAAACAATTGTTCTTTCTTTTAATACCCCTGGCAATTTTAACATTTCACTGCAGATCTAATTTATTACTTTTTTTTTCTTCAATATATTTTTTCATGCTACATTATTTGTTTTGTGTGGATTATCTCTGAAACATCCAGAAGTTTCTAAAGACTGAGGAATCTGTAAATAATCCTACAGAACATAAATTTCTTATTAAAAATCTTAAAAAATTTTTTCCAAATAAAAATTTTAAGATACCATGTGATATACATCATATCTTAGAAAACGCTATTTGTAAAACAAAGAAACAAGGGCATTTTAATCTGTTGTAGAAATAAGAAAGCTAAAATATCATCCAAAAACTTTTAAATATTCTAATAATATCAAGTAGTATGTTCCTTAGATTTAGGAGATCCATTTAATATTCATCTAGCATACAAAATTCCAAAAGGTATTCCTGAGGATGCTAAAATAATGAAGACTAGTATATTAACCCTGAAAGGACCAATATCTGCAGTATCTCAAATTTTGTTCAGCACCATTTTATCTAGTAGACATCAGAGTGTTACCAACCCACTTTCCTCGCCCCAAAACAACAAGGGGCAGGAAAGCTATCCAATGATACTGTGTGTGTATATATGTGTATATATGTGTATATATATATATATATATATATATGTATATATATACACACACACAAAGACTTTCCAGATAGCTCAGATGGTAAAGAACTGGCCCACAATGTGTGAGATCTGGGTTCTATCCTTGGGTTGGGAAGATCCCTTGGAGAAGGAAACAGCTGCCAACTCCAGTATAACTCCTGGAGAATTCCATGAACAGAGGAGCCTGGCAGGCTACAGTCTACAGCATTGTAAAGATTCAGACAGGACTGAACAACTTTCACTTTCAATTTCATATGTGTATATATATCACAATCCCAGAAAACCAATCAAACTGATCACATGGACTACAGCCTTGTCTAATTCAATGAAACTATAACCATGCTGTGTAGGGCCACACAAGACGGACAAGTCATAGCAGAGAGTTCTAACAAGACATGGTCCACTGCAGAATGAAATGACAAATCTACTTCAGTATTCTTGCTTTGAGAATCCCATAAACAGTATGAAAAGGCAAAAAGATATAACACTAAAAGATGAACTCATCAGGCCATTAGGTGACCATAAGTGTGTGGATTTATCTCTGGGCTTTCTATTTTGTTCCATTGATCTATATTTCTGTCTTTGTGCCAGTAGCATACTGTCTTAATGACTGTGGCTTTGTAGTAGAGCCTGAAGTCAGGCAAGTTGCTTCCTCCAGTTTCATTCTTCTTTCTCAAGATCGCTTTGGCTATTCAAAGTATTTTGTATTTCCATACAAATTGTGAAATTATTTGATGGAGTTCTGTGAAAAATACCATTGGTAGCTTGATAGAGATTGCACTGAATCTATAGATTTCTTAGGGGAAAATATACAAGCAACTCCTGCAGCTAAATTCCAGAAAAATAAACAACTCAATCAAAAAATGGACCAAAGAACTAAATAGGCATTTCTCCAAAGAAGACAAAGAAATGCCTAACAAATACATAAAAAATGCTCAACAGCACTCATTATTAGAGAAAAACAAATCGAAACCATGATGAGCTACCATTTCACACCAGTCAAAATGGCTGTTATCCAAAAGTCTACAAGCAATAAATGCTGGAAGGTGTGGAGAAAAGGGAACCCTCTTACACTGTTGGTGGGAATGTAGTACAGCCACTATGGAGAACAGTGTGGAGATTCCTTAAAAAATTGCAAATAGAACAACTTTATGACCCAGCAATCCCACTGCTGGGCATATGCACCAAGGAAACTGGAACTGAAAGAGACACATGTACCCCAATGTTCATTGCAGCACTGTTTATAATAACCAGGACATGGAAGCAAGCTAGATGTCCATCAGCAGATGAATGGATAAGAAAGCTGTGGTACATATACAAAATGAAATATTACTCAGCCATTAAAAGGAATATATTTGAATGAATTTTAGTGATGTGGATGAAACTGGAGCCTATTATACAGAGTGAAGTAAGCCAGAAAGAAAAACACCAATACAGTATACTAATGCATATATATGGAATTTAAAAAGATGGTAACAATAACCCTGTTGTGAGACAGCAAAAGAGACACAGATGTATAGAACAGTCGTTTGAACTCTGTGGGAGAGGGTGAGGGTGGTATGGTTTGGGAGAATGGCCTTGAAACATGTATATTATCATACATGAAATGGATTGCCAATCTAGGTTCGATGCATGATACAGGGTGTTCAGGGCTTTTGCAATGGGNAAAAGTAGGAAGTAAAGAGAAACCCTGAGTGACAGGCAAGTTTGACCGTGGAGGACAAAATTAATCATGGCGAAAGCTAACAAATTTTGCCAAGAACATGCACTGATCATAACAAACACCCTCCTACAATAACACAAGAGAAGACTCTACACATGGACATCACCAGATGGTCAATAGCAAAATAAGATTGCTTATATTTTTGCAACCAAAGATAGAAAAGTTCTATACAGTCAGCAAAAACAAGACTGAGAGCTGACTGTAGCTCAGATCATGAACTCCTTATTACCAAATTCAGACTTAAATTGAAAAGAATAGGGAAAACTACTAGGCCATTCAGGTATGACCTAAATCAAATCCTTTGTGATTATAGAGTGGAAGTGAGAAATAGATTAAATGGATTAGATCTGATAGACAGAGTGCCTGAAGAACTATGGATGGAGGTTTGTGACATTGTACGGGAAGCAGGGATCAAGACCATCCCCAAGAAAAGAAATGAAAAAGGCAAAACGGTTGCCTGACAAGGCCTTACAAATATCTGAGAAAAAAGAGAAGCTAGAGGCAAAGGAGTAAAGGAATGCCCATCTGAATATGCCCATCTGATATGCCCATCTGAATGTAAAGTTCCAAAGAATAGCAAGGGGAGATAAAAAAAACTTCTTACATGATCAATGCAAAACAAAACAAAAAACAATAAAATGGCAAAGACTAGAGAACTCTTCAAGAGAATTAGAGATAGCAAGGGAACATTTCATGCAAAGATGGGCACAATAAAGGACAGAAATGGCATCGACCTAGCAAAAGCATAAGACATTAAGAAGTTGCAATAATACAAAGAAGAACTATACAAAAAAACTTCATGACCCAGATAACCAAGATGGTGTGGTCACTCATAGTGCCAGATATCCTGGAATGTGAAGTCGAGTGGGCCATAGGAAGCCTCACTACGAAAAAAGCTAGTGGAGGTGATGGAATTCAAGTTGAGCTATCTCAATTCCTAAAAGATGATGCTGTGAAAGTGCTACTCTCAATTTGCTGGCAAATTTGGAATGCCCAGAAGTGGCCACAGGACTGGAAAATATCAGTTTTTATTTCAATTGCAAAGAAAGGAAATGTCAAGGAATGTTCAAACTATTGCAAATTGCACTCATCTTAGATGCTAGCAAATTAATCAAAATTCTCCAAGCCAGGCTTCAATAGTACATGAACCAAGAACTTCCATATGTTCTTGCTGGATTTAAAAGACAGAGGAACCACAGATCAAGTTGCCAACATCTGTTGGATCATTGAAAAAGCAAAAGAGTCCAGAAAATAAATCTACTTCTGTTTTATTGATTATGCCAAAACCTTTGACTGTGTGGATCACAACAAACTGTGTAAAATTCTACGAGAGATGGGGATACCATACCACCTTACCTGCCTCCTGAAAAATTTGTATGCAACAGTTAGAACCGGACACGGAGCAACATACTTGTTCCAAATTGCTAAAGGAGTATGACAAGGCTGTATACTGTCACCTTGATTCTTTAACTTATACACAGGGTACATCATGAGAAGTGCTGGGCTGGACAAAGCAGAAGCTTCAGTCAAGATTGCCAGGAGAAATATCAATAGCCTCACATACGCAGATGACATCACTCCTATGGCAGAGAGTTAAGAACTAAAGAGGCTATTGATGAAAGTGAAAGAGGAGAGTGAGAAAGCTGGTTTAAAACTCAACATTCAAAAAACGAAGATCACTGGCATCTGGTCCCATCGTTTCATGGAAAATAGAAGAGGAAAAAATGGATATAGTGACAGACTTGATTTTCTTGGGTTCCAAAATCACTTTAAATGGTGATTGCAGCCATGAAATTAAAAGATGCTTACTCCTTGGAAGAAAAGTTATGACAAACCTAGACAGCATATTAAAAAACAGAGACATTATTTTGTCAACAAAGGTACAGGTAGTCAAAGTTATGGCTTTTCCAGTAGTCATAGATGGACGTGAGAGTTGTAGTATAAATAAAGCTGAGTGCCAAAGAACTGATACTTTTGAAGTGTGATGTTGGGGCAGACTCTTGAGAATCCCTTGGACAGCAAAGGGATCAAATCAGTCAATCCTAAAAGAAATCAGTCCTGAATATTCATTGGAAGGACTGATGTTGAAGCTGAAACTCCAGTACTTTGGCCACCTGATGTGAAGAACTGACTCATTTGAAAAGACCCCAATGCTGGGAAAGATTGAAGGCAGGACAAGAAGGGGAAGACAGAGAATGAGATGGTTGGATGGCATCACTGACTCGATAGACATGAGTTTGACCAAGCTCCAAGAGTTGGTGATGGACATGGAAGCCTAGAATGCTGCAGTCCATGGAGTCACAAAGAGATGGACACTGCTGAATGACTGAACTGAACTGAAATCACTTCATTTGTGTCTGACTCAGAAGGAAATGGCAGCCCACTCCAGTATATTTACCTGGAAAATCCCATGGATGGTGGAGCCTGGTAGGCTACCATCATGGGGTTGCAAAGAGTCGGACACTACTGAGTGACTTCACTCACTCACTCACTCACTCACTGCAAAATATGAACCATAGCCCACTAGTATCCTCTGTCCATGGGATTCTTCAGGCAAGAATACTGGAGTGGGTTTCCCAGACCTCCTCCAGAGGATCTTCATGGTCAAGGATCAAGCCTTTATCTCTTATTTCTCCTTTATTGGCAGTTGGGTTCTTTACAACTATCTCCACCTGAGATGCCCATATACTTACATACATATATACATATGTATATATTTTTCTAATGTTGCATTAATTCCCAACTAGAAAGATCTGAAATGGGGGATGCATAAATCTCACTTTCATTTTTCATGAAAGTTGACAAGCAAATATATCACTAATAACTGACTTTGACAGTGCTAAGAGAAAAACCAGGAGGAAGCTCTGAGTGGCCTAAAGAACTTAAGATAGGTTGAGGTTCTTTTGACACTAGGTACCCCTCATAGGAGCTGCAGGATCTAAAAGAAGAGGAATATTTAAAGGATACAGATAGACTTCCAGAAAATTCTCCACCAGGGAAAATACAACCTTAAGGAAATCCGACAAGACTGTTGTAGGCATCTCATATAGAAAATAAAAGGATGAAAAGAAAATATATTAACTGAGTGGTGTGCTCATTCTCTCAGCCCTATTATTCTACCATTCACCTAGCATTCTGACACTCAAATTTTCTCCCTCCTTTAAGAAAAATGTTAGATTTTTCTAACAAAGAAACTAATGAAAACCAATGAAAAGCCAATGAAAAACTAAGGAAACCTATGAAAAACATCTATGTAATGACACATAGGTCTTCTCAAGGAAAAACCAAGTAATATTACCCTTAAAGACTCTTATATTAGGCCTCACTGTGCAGGTAAAAGAGTACTGTGGTCTCATATAGTGTCTTACTCATTGAATTTGCAGTTATATAATAAGATCATCAGAAGTTAGAAATCCATATACTTTAAAAGCTAAATTAAAAAATGCAGCAAATATTTTTTAAAAAGCAGGAAATATGTTGCAAAGCCAATATCTTCATAAAGACAAAAGAAGATGAAACACACATCTAGAAGGATATGCCATAGGGAACACACACACACAGTTGCTTTAGGTTAAAATTATGCTTGAATTATTTCAGAAGCAGGTATTTGAATTGGTGTTTTTCCCCAAACACAAACACTATTGGTCCCCTTTATAACTCAGCCCAACTCATTAAAGTTATAAGTAGAAATAAGGTACACAATACAGCTAAAACTTTTAAACAAATTACATTATAGAAAATTCATTTACTACTTTTTGTCATATCACTCAATACATATTTGAAATTAGGTTCTTAAAACCATACACTTTGGTCTTATTAAAAGCTCACAATAGAGCCAGAAGTTTGTAAAATCAAAAATGAAAAACATCAAGAAATTAAATAACATCACATTAGTACTGGATTTTCAAAAATAATAAAAGACAAAACTAAGGGTATGTATTAGGAATTTAAATATATTTGTTTGGCTGGAGTTATGTGTAAAATTCTATAAATGCATCATCAGTTGCAAATAGTGTGATATGTTTTGCCAAAGAAAATAATGAAAGTTTTGATTTGGTTAATTTAAATTTTGCACTAAAATCACTGTGAAAGCACAGAAAATGAACCTACTCTAAAAAAACTTCTAAGCTCATATATCTTTACACAATACACAGATACATTTCAATTTGATGAGGAATGTTAGTTATGTTAATAAAAAAACAAAGCCATACTACATTTATGAAAGCAACTAGTCTCTTTCCAATAGCAGCTAATAATTGTCTTTTTGGAAAACACTGACCTTTTAATTATTTTTTGACAAAGTTAGAAGGATTATTTAGTAGAGAATATAAATCAGCAATTTTGTTAGGGCATGAAACTAAGTACCTCATAGAGAAGATGGAAGTCCCAATAGTTTAAAGATGATGCTATTGACATATCAGTTCAGTTCAGTTCAGTCGCTCAGCCGTGTCTGACTCTTTGCAACCCCATGAATCACAGCACGCCAGGCCTCCCTGTCCATCACCAACTCCTGGAGTTTGCTCAGACTCATGTCCATCGAGTTGGTGATGCCATCCAGCCATCTCATCCTCTGTCGTCCCCTTCTCCTCCTGCCCCCAATTCCTCCCAGCATCAGAGTCTTTTCAGTTCATTCTAATACAAATGATTAGTTCAGTTTAGTTGCTCAGTCTTGTCCAACTCCTTGCAACCCCATGGACTGCAGCACACCGGGCCTCCCTGTCCATCACAAACTCCCAGAGTTTACCCAAACTTATGTCCATTGAGTCAGTGATGCCATCCAACTATCTCATCCTCTGTCATCTCCTTTTCCTCCTGCCCTCAATCTTTCCCAGCATCAGGGTCTTTTCAAATGAATCAGCTCTTTGCATCAGGTGGCCAAAGTATTGGAGTTTCAGCTTCAAAATCAGTTTCTTGGAAGATAAACACATGAGTGTTTCCTACAGGAAATCAACCATGAATATCATTGGAAGGACTAATGTTAAAAATGAAGCTCAAATACTTTCAACACCTGATGCAAAGAGCTGACTCACTGGAAAAGACGGATGGTTGGAAAGATTGTAGGCAAAAGGAGAATGGGGTGGCAGAGGACAAGATGTTTAGATAGCATCATCAGCTCAATGGACATGAATCTGAGCTAACTCTGGGAGACAATGAAGGACAGGGGAACCTGGCATGCTGTAGTCCATGGGGTTGCAAACAATCTAATATGATATTTAGTGACTGAACAACAACAATAGTGTGTAAAAGAGCTAGCTAATGAGAACTTACTGTAAAGGATAAAGAAGTCTACTCAATACTCTGTGATGATATAAGTGGAAAGGATATGCCAAAAATGATATATATGTGTACATATAGATGATTTATTTTATTGTATAGCATAAACTAACACAATATTTTAAAACTACTATACTCCACTAAAAATTAAACAATTTTGTAAGGAAAAAAAAACTACTCTCTAAACTTATTGAGAGCATTAAGTACTAATCTAGCTATTTGTAAGGCACACAAAGAGAGAAAGAACTTTATGACTTTTAGAACCAGGCTTCGATTGTCAAATCTCATGTTACAGAGAAAAATACAAAATTGGTTTTGCTTATTTCATGAATTTGATAGAGAAACTGTAACATTTTACATTATGTAACATGTTATATAATTTACTATTTCATATTATGTTATATAATTTACAAATGTTACATGCTACATTACTTGTAATATTTAAAATGTCAAATCCATTTGCAAAATTTAAAATCAGTTTTTGTGTTACCTTAAATATCATTCTCATATTTTTTTTTAAAAATTACTGGGTTAACCAAGCATTATACCAGATGGGCAACCTGTTATTCTATTTGTAGACGTTTTTATGAATATATTCTTTCAACATTTAGGTCTAATTCAAGTATGTTTAATTTATTTGCTTAATTGTGATGTATAGATTTCAAACATTAAGGTAATACCAAAACATGGGTCCTAGTGGACATCAGAAATAGTAGAATAATCAAAGATAATAGTGAAAACCCTTGATGAATACCAATCAAAATCAGTCTAAGGAACTGAAAATGCTTTAGATATCAGTATTTCCCCATTTTAATTGTCTCAACTTTTAAAATATCTGCTGTTGTCAAGCAATTCAAACATTTAAAATATAACATGATGAATGTTAATTAGTGTATCTGCACTTTCATCTAAATACTGTGGAATGTTTCTTTCAGAATTATATGTACTCACTTTTGATGAATACTAAAAAAAAATAAAATCTAACTATTCACATTAGATTTCCATCTGGAATTTGGGAGTCCTATTCATTTTTCTATGGAGCAGAATATACAATAAATCATCCCTCAGTATCCACTGAGGATTGGTTCTAGGATCCATTGTGCATACCCAAACTGAGGAAGCTCAAGTCCCATATTTAGCATTCCATATCTGTGGTTTCTGCATTCATGGATGGAGGAGGAGGGTTAAATTTATTGCTTGTTTAAAAGCCATGACAATTCTGTGTCAGATTCATATGTATCATTATCATGATACTGGAATTACTTCATCTTCTTTCTTTCCATTTATTTGACACTGTTTAGCTCCTCTTCTTTTCCTTGCCTTTTTAACTTCTGCCATTTTTTATTAGATGATTTATTCTGCATCTATGAAAACTTCCTCCCAGCTAATAGTACCAAGTTCTAGAAGTGTGTGTGTGTGTTTGTGTGTGCATGTGCATGTGCACTTGCCTGTGTACAAGTATGGGGGGAAGGATGGCCGCTTGTATTTGTAGCTATGATAACAGGTAACTGGCTCAAGTAGGAAGATAACCATTGCACATAATCTATTGTTGTTGCACTCAATTGTGTCCAACTCTTTGCAACCCCATGGACTGCAGGCTACCAGTTTCCTCTGTTCATGGGATTTTTCCAGGCAAGAATACTGGGCTGTCATTCAATCTTCCCGAGTATCTTCCTGACCCAGGACTCAAACCCACATCCCCTGAGTCTCCTGCATTGGCAGACAGATTGTATACCTTTGAGCCGCTTGAAAAGCCCTGTCAATGCTCTGGATCACTACAGATATTTCCTTTTGAAACTCCAACTTTTCTAATGGAGCCAGTCTTTGGAGATTTTTTTTTGGACTCTCCTTTAACTACTATTTGGTAGGCTACAGTCCATGGGGTCTCAAAGAGTCGGACGTGACTGAGCAACTTACTTCACTCACTTAATTACTATAGTGAAGTGACTATAGTGCAGACTACTAGTCCTATTGCTGTATTTTTAAGATTCAAAAAATCTAACCATTCATTTCATTTCAGTTCAGTTCAGTCGCTCAGTCCTGTCCGACTCTTTGCGACCCCATGAATAGCAGCAGACCAGACATCCCTGTCCATCAGCATCTCCCAGAGTTTGCTCAAACTCACATCCATCGAGTCAGTGATGCCATCCAGCCATCTCATCCTCTGTCGTTCCCTTCTCCTCCTGCCCCCAATCCTTCCCAGCATCAGAGTCTTTTCCAATGAGTCAACTCTTTGAATGAGGTGGCCAAAGTACTGGAGTTTCAGCTTTAGCATCATTCCTTCCAAAGAACACCCAGGACTGATCTCCTTTAGAATGAACTGGTTGAATCTCCTAGCAGTCCAAGGGACTCTCAAGAGTCTTCTCCAACACCATAGTTCAAAAGCATCAATTCTTAGGCACTGAGCTTTCTTCACAGTCCAACTCTCGCATCCATACATGACCACTAGAAAAACCATAGCCTTGACTAGACGGACCTTAGTCAGCAAAGTAATGTCTCTGCTTTTGAATATGCTATCTAGGTTGGTCATAACTTTCCTTCTAAGGGGTAAGTGTCTTTTAATTTCATGGCTGCAATCACCATCTGCAGTGATTTGTGATGGGACCAGATGCCATGATCTTCGTTTCTGAATGTTGAGCTTTAAGCCAACTTTTTCACTCTCCTCTTTCACTTTCATCAAGAGGCTTTTGAGTTCCTCTTCACTTTCTGCCATAAGGGTGGTGTCATCTGCATATCTGAGGTTATTGATATTTCCCCTGGCAATCTTGATTTCAGCTTGTACTTCTTCCAGCCCAGCATTTCTCATGATGTGCTCTGTATGTAAGTTAAATAAGCAGGGTGACAATATACAGCCTTGATGTACTCTTTTTCCTATTTGGAACCAGTCAGTTGTTCCATGTCCACTTCTAACTGTTGCTTATAACTGTTATGATTTTTCAAATAAATAAAAATCCATCCTCACTGCCTGAACCAGGTTCCTATGACAAGATCCCTAATCTCATACCCCAAAATTCCTTTTCCCCATTCATTGGTCTGATTAGGTACTGAGATAATCCCTAATATGCTATACTAGTACTCCATAATTCATGAACTTTTCAAATGATCTATTGATATCCCATGCTGAAACATAAAGAGATGGCTTCACATATTCTATTTGCCTGGAAATGTATATTCCTCCATATGTATATGTATATTCTTCCATGGGGCTAGTTCACTGGAAATCTTAAGATCTCTGGTAAGAGAGGCTGACTCTGCTACCATAGCGGGAATAATTTCCCCATGTTCACTGCTCCCCTGCCTACCTCCATACCGTATAGCATCCAACACAGTTGTCATAGTAATATAATTGCATTCTCTCAGTACATTTTTCCTGCTCCAATTAAAATAAGCTTTCTTGAAAATAAATATTCTGCTTCCCTTTCTCATTATTATTATTTCTAGCACCAATGGCACCCCGCTCCAGTAGTCTTGCCTGGAAAATCCAATGGACGGAGGAGCCTGGTAGGCTGCAGTCTAGGGAGTCACAAAGAGACACAACTGAGCGACTTCACTTTCACTTTTCACTTTCATAGATTGGTGAAGGAAGTGGCAACCCACTCCAGTGTTCTTGCCTAGAGAATTACAGGGACAGGGGAGCCTGGTGGGCTGCCATCTATGGGGTCAAATAGAGTTGGACACGACTGAAGGGACTTAGCATCAGCAGTAGCAGCAGCACCCAGCCAACAGTCAACAAATGTTTATTAAATAAACTACAAGTTTTCAAATTTTTTGCAAAGAAATTACATTACTTTTATTGTGATATAAGTGTTTGCCAATGCTGGACACAGAGTAGATGGCCAGTAGTAACTTGTAACACCTACTACACTCCACCTGGAGACACAGTTGTATATCCTGCGCTCATACTCAGTCGTAGCCAACTCTTTGTGACCCCATGGACTATAGCCAGCCAGTCTCTTCTGTCAATGGGACTTGCCAGGCAAGAATTCTGGAGTGTTTGTCATTTTCTTCTGCAGGGGATTATAACAGTCCAGGGTTCAAACCTGTGTCTCCTGCATCTCCTGAACTGGCAGGCAGATTCTTTACCACTGAGCAACCTGGGAAGTATATAAATAAATGTATAATTTGAAATTATAGGCAAATGTTGGAGTAAATATGATTTTACTGAAGAAATAAAATAATTCTTCAGCTCAGTTCATTCACTCAGTTGTGTATGACTCTTTGTGACCCCATGGACTGCAGCACACCAGGCTTCCCTGTCCATCACCAACTAGTGGAGCTTGCTCAAACTCATGTCCATTGAGTCGGTGATGCCAGCCAACATCTCATCCTCTGTGGTCCCCTTCTCTTCCTGTCTTTAGTCTTTCCCAGCATCAGGGTCTTTTCCAGTGAGTCAGTTCTTGGCATGAGGTGGCCAACGTATTGGAGTTTCAGCTTCATCATCAGTCCTTCCAATTAATATTCAGGACTGATTTTCTTTAGAGTTGACTGGTTTGATTTCCTTATTGTCCGTGAGACTCTCAAGAGTCTTCTGCAACAACATACTTCAAAAGCATCGATAATAATTAAACATCAAAATAATTCTGCTGTTGTTGCTGCTGCTGCTGCTGCTGCGTCAGTCGCTTCAGTCGTGTCTGACTCTGTGCGACCTCATAGATGGCAGTCCACCAGGCTCCCCCATCCCTAGGATTCTCCAGGCAACAACACTGGAGTGGGTCGCCATTTCTTTCTCCAAAGCATGAAAGTGAAAAGTGAAAGTGAAGTCGCTCAGTCGTGTCTGACTCTGCGACCCCGTGGACTGCAGCCTACCAGGCTCCCCCATCCACAGGATTTTCCAGGCAAGAGTACTGGAGTGGGTTGCCATTGCCTTCTCCTAAATAATTCTAGGACCTCTTAAATCTACTGCCTATTCCTTCCAAACCATATCTTCCTCCTTTCTCTCAGATGTGTTCAAATTATATTCTATATACTGTTAATTACTCTCTGACTTTCTTTGTAGTTTTGCATGCTTGTTTGCTTAGTTTTTTTTTTTTTTTCTTTTTTCTTATTTGGAGGGCTCTTTATGGACGAAACATACTGTGTAGATTCTACAAAGACTTGATTTTTTCCTCTTGGTTTTCCTTCATCTAGCATATGTATCTGTACCTTGCATTCTTTATTATTGGGTAAGAATCTATCTTATAATTATATTTATATTCATTACCATAATTAATAAATATTAAGGTTTTATTATTTTTTAAAAAAAAATATAAAACCTGCTGATTTGAACATCATGTCACCTATGCTTATGAACAATGTTACCTGGGCTTTATACCTAGGAGCTGAAATTCTATGAATGTTCTATGTATTTTCACATTTATAGTATATGTCAACTACATAAAACAAAAAATATACAATAGTTTGAATTTTTATTATTTAAAAAAAGTACAAATATATCAGAAAATGCAATGTAAATAACATCTTCAGGCTTTTCTATGTATAGTATCATGTCATCTGCCAACAGTGACAGTTTTACTTCTCCAACTTGTCAACCAAAAGAATGGGAGAAAATATTTACAAATGATACATCTGGCAAGGGATTAGTCTCCAAAATTTACAAACAGTTCATACAGCTCAACATTAAAACAAACAAACAGCTCAATCAAAAAATAGGCTGAAGACCTAAAGATATATTTTCCCCAAAAATGCATACAGATGGCCAAGAGGCACTTGGAAAAGATACTCCAAGTCTTCCATGTTGCAGGCAAATTCTTCACTGTCTGAGACACCCAGAAACCCTTATTAATTATTAGAGAAATGCAAATAATAACTACAATGAGACATCTCTGCACTACAGTCAGAATGACCATCATCAGAAAATTTGCAAACAATGAATGCTGGAAGGCTGTGGAGACAAGAGAACCTTTCTATACTGTTGGCGGGAATGTAAACGGTACAGGTACCATGTCTGTAAATATGTGTATGTGCTCAGTTGCTGAGTCATGTCCAACTCTTTGCCACCCCACCGACTGTAGCATGCCAGGCTCCTCTCTCCATGGGATTTCCCAGGCAAGAATATTGGACTGGGTTGCCATTTCCCACTCCAGAAAGTCTTCCTTATCCAGGGGTTGAAACTGCAACTTTTGGGTCTCCTGCATTGTCAGGCAGATTCTTTACCACTAGCACCACAGCTCCTTTGGAGAAATGAAAGGACTTTCATTAAAAACTAAAAGTAGAGATACCATATGGCCCAGCAACTCTGGGGCATTTATCCAGAGAAAAACATGGTCCTAAAGAATATATATAATGTTCATTGCAGTACTGTTTACAACAACCAAGATATGAAAACTACTTAAATTTCCATCAATAGATTAATGGACAAATGTACGGTACATATATACAATGGAATATTACTCAGCCATTAAAAAGAATGAAATAAAGTCATTTGCAGTAATATGAATCAATCTGAAGATCATATTAATTGAAGTATGTCAGACAGGGAAAGTCAAATATCATATGATATTGCTTATATGCAGAATCTTAAAAAAAATGATGTACATGAACTTATTTGCAAAACAGAAACAGATTTGCAGAGTTACAGAACAAATTTATGGTTACCAGGGGCATAGTAGGAGTGGGGAGAGGAATAGATTTTAAGTCTTACATTGGCTTGTGCACACCACTATATTTAAAATAAAATGCCTTTCCATGAAATAAAAGAGAAATAATAATAATAATTAACAATACTGTTTGCTTTTTTATAAAAAGTTTGGAAATCACTAATGAAAAAGATGAAGACACTACAAAAACTATAACAAATGCATAATGAGTTGGATATAAAAAGGAAAAGGTAACATTGAAAAATGCTGAGTTCTAGTCTTTCATATCTTTAATATGCACTTGTATAAGACTTGCCAGTCTTGTTCCACCTTTACTGCTCACTCAGTTTAAGAAGAAATAAATAGTTTGCATCCTTTCCTTGCCTGTTTGTCTCTGTCAGTGCATATATGGTAGATTTGTGGATACACAACCACACCCTGATATCACACTTCCTTTGTTTTGAAACATCTCTTTTGGTCCAAAGCATAGATTTGCAGGATCATTAGAACAGTGGTTTAAATGTTTAGTAAATCCTTATACAGTAATGAGGGTCCAAGGCCTTGCACAGAGAAAATGCAAACTTAAGGCTTAATAATGACAAATCAGCTTCCTTTCTAGATTTGGAGTGTCCCAAGTAAGCAAATTTTTATTAAGTAGCTGAAAAATCTCCTTGAATAATGGTATTATATCTAAGGCATTACTAGCCTTTTTCCTTGGAGCTTTGATATTCAGTAGGAGCATTAACTAGATTGTCTGGAGTAAGTTGAAGTTTCTGCAACTATCTATTTCATATATGCCCTTTGTGCATACTATGTTGTTCAATTCAGTTCAGTTAAGTCGCTCAGTCATATCCGATTCTTTGCGACCCCATGAATTGCAGCATGCCAGGCCTCCCTGTTCATCACCAGTTCATTCAGACTCAAGTCCATCGAGTCCATGATGCCATCCAGCCATCTCATCCTCGGTCATCCCCTTTTCCTACTGCCCCCAAACCCTCCCAGCATCAGAGTCTTTTCCAATGAGTCAACTCTTCGCATGAGGTGGCTCAAGTATTGGAGTTTCAGCTTTAGCATCACTGCTTCCAAAGAAATCCCAGGGTTGATCTCCTTCAGAATGGACTGGTTGGATCTCCTTGCAATCCAAGGGACTCTCAAGAGTCTTCTCCAACACCACAGTTCAAAAGCATCAATTCTTCGGCACTCAGCCTTCTTCACAGTCCAACTCTCGCATTCATAAATGACCACAGGAAAAACCATAGACTTGACTAGACAGACCTTAGTCGGCAAACTAATGTCTCTGGTTTTGAATATGCTATCTAGGTTGGTCATAAGTTTTCTTCCAAGGAGTAAGGGTCTTTTAATTTCATGGCTGCAGTCACGCTCTGCAGTGATTTTGGAGCCCCCAAAAATACAGTCTGACACTGTTTCCACTGTTTCCCCATCTATTTCCCATGAAGTGATGGGACCTGATGCAATGATCTTTATTTTCTGAATGTTGAGCTTTAAGCCAACTTTTTTGCTCTCCTCTTTCACTTTCATCAAGAGGCTTTTTAGCTCCTCTTCACTTTCTGCCATAAGGGTGGTGTCATCTCCATATCTGAGGTGATTGATATTTCTCCCGGCAATCTTGATTCCAGCTTGTGTTTCTTCCAGTCCAGCGTTTCTCATGATGTACTCTGCATAGAAGTTAAATAAGCTGGGTGACAATATACAGCCTTGATGTACTCCTTTTCCTATTTGGAACCAGTCTGTTGTTCCATGTCCAGTTCTAACTGTTGCTTCCTGACCTGCATACAGAATTCTCAAGAGGCAGGTTAGGTGGTCTGGTATTCCCATCTCTTTCAGAATTTTCCACAGTTTATTGTGATCCACACAGTCAAAGGCTTTGGCATAGTCAATAAGGCAGATATAGATGTTTTTCTGGAACTCTCTTGCTTTTTCCATGATCCAGCGGATGTTGGCAATTTGCTTTCTGGTTCCTCTGCCTTTTCTAAAACCAGCTTGAACATCAGGGAGTTCACGGTTCACGTATTGCTGAAGCCTGGCTTGGAGAATTTTGAGCATTACTTTACTAGCATGTGAGATGAGTGCAATTGTGTGGTAGTTTGAGCATTCTTTGGCATTGTCTTTCTTTGGGATTGGAATGAAAACTGACCTTTTCCAGTCCTGTGGTCACTTAGCCACTGCTAAGTTTTCCAAATTTGATGGCATACTGAATGCAGCACTTTCACAGCATCATCTTTCAAGATTTGAAATAGTTCCACTGGAATTCCATCACCTCCACTAGCTTTGTTCATAGTGATGCTTTCTAAGGCTCACTTGACTTCACATTCCAAGATGTCTGGCTCTAGATTAGTGATCACATCATCATGATTATATGCATCATGAAGATCTTTTTTGTACAGTTATTCTGTGCATTCTTGTCATCTCTTCTTAATATCTTCTGCTTCTGTTAGGTCCATACCATTTTTGCCCTTTATCGAGCCCATCTTTTCAAGAAATGTTCCCTTGGTATCTCTGATTCTATTGAAGAGATCTCTAGTCTTTCCCATTCTATTGTTTTCCTCTATTTCTTTGCACTGATCACTGAAGAAGGCTTTCTTATCTCTTCTTGCTATTCTTTGGAACTCTGCATTCAGATGCTTATGTCTTTCTTTTTCTCCTTTGCTTTTCATCTCTCTTCTTTTCACAGCTATTTGTAAGGCCTCCCCAGACAGCCATTTTGCTTTTTTGCATTTCTTTTCCATGGGGATGGTCTTGATCCCTGTTTCCCATACAATGTCAGGAACCTCATCCCATAGTTCATCAGGCACTCTATTTATCAGATCTAGGCCCTTAAATCTATTTCTCACTTCCACTTTATAATCAAAAAGGATTTGATTTAGGTCATACCTGAATGGTCTTGCTGTTTTCCCTACTTTCTTCAATTTAATTCTGAATTTGGTAATAAGGAGTTCATGATCTGAGCCACAGTCAGCTCCTGGTCTTGTTTTTGTTAACATTATATGTTGTACTATGTTGTCGCCAGTTGCTAATAACAACTTGCAAAGTCATTGTTTCCATATATTTTTTTTTAGTGATTGACTCTTCTATGGTAAATGTGCACTGTTAAAATTAAAATATTATACAAAATCTTTATAACATTTTCTGTTTCACATAGACCCATCCAATATGTTCAATCATAGTTCTAGACACCTGGCAACCAATAATTTTCATTCTGGTTTTTGACCAAACATTTAAGTATTTTCTCACTATTCATTGGTTTATTTATTACCTTGGACAACTTATATTTTTGCACAAATTAGATGATATAACAAGCTGCCTGAATCTCTGGTTTTGGGGAGGATTTCTCATGTGTTAGACTATGAAACAAGGATGCAGAAATTTATTGGTGAGTTCTCTTTATCTAAACTCACTAGCTGAATTGGAAGAATGGAAAGGTTGAACTAAAATACAGTTATAAAGAAGATTCATAATACTACAGGAATCATTGCAATTAGATATGACATCAAAATTTTTCTTATTGAGGGAATGGCCTTGGAATTCTTAATATTAAGGATCTTTGTCTGAATGCAAACTGACATCATGAGGGCATATAATGTGTCCCAGACTGCATTTCCATGTGAGCTGTCATTGCCAAACATTCTCATTGCCTAGGGACAGATTCAGTCTATACTGAAGGAAGAATATGAGACACATAGTACAGTATCTGCATGAAAGAGCATTTTTTGAGGATTATATGAAAGACAAAATATAAATAGGGACAGTTTTGAGATCATTGAATTTCTAAAACATTCTTTTTGTAATTAAATGTAAGAATGATAAAAAAAAAAAGCACTTTGGATATCATGGGAAACACACCAATAAAAGTGACATTGTTAATAACATAAAACCTTCAAGGCAGTGTCTGTCTTTTACTGATGCACTATTGAAAAAAGACACTGTCAGCAAGCATGTGAGTCAACTGAGTAGTTTAAAGTTTGTGATAGTGACAAATAAAAATGTAAGAAAGAGAAAATATCTTCTTTGCTTGCTTAAAATGTATCAATCCTTTCAGATTCTGAGTAAACTAAATACAGGAAAACTTTTCAGGTTTATCACAAAACTTTACAGTGAACTTTTCCTCAAATTTGTAGGATACTTTATATTAGTAATATGCATTGTTATATTAACAAATATTACTGTATTAACTGGCATTCCCACTTCATTCAGATTTATTTATTGTCCAATACCATTTTTTTTCTGTTCTGCTGCTACTGCTAATTCGTTTCAGTTGTGTTCAACTCTGTATGACCCCATAGACTAGATCCCATTAAAGATGCCACAGTATATTGAATTGTTATGTTACTTGAGCTTGTCTTGGCTGTGACAGTTTCTCATCTTGTTTTTGATGACCATGAAAGTTTTGAAGAGTATTGGAGAGTTATTTTGTAGAATGTCCCTCAGCTTGGAATTTTCTTATGTCTTGCTGGTGATTAGCCAGGGGTTATGCGTTTTCAAGAGGAAGATGACAGAGGCAAAATGCCATTTTTCATGGCATCATATCAAGGGTATATATCATCAAAATGATATATCACTGGTTATATTGCCCTTGACCACTTGACTGAGGTACTGTATGTCAAGTTTCTCCACTGTACAGCTCCATTCTCTCCTTCATCTTCTGGCATCAATTATGTATACATTACACTTTTTTAGATTATCTCACAGTTCTCAAATGTTTTTGTCCTGTTTTCCTTTTATTATTTTCCTCAATTTAAATTTGGGATGTTTCTGTTAACATATCTTTAGAGATAATGTGTCTTTCCTTGGAAATTTTATTTTTCGGAGCATCTATATTATTACCAATGCATGATCTACAGTGCTACAGTAATTAGATTTAAAAGTTTGGTAAATTACCAGGAAAATAAGTACCAAAGCACATTACAAAACAATAGATTCTATCATTTTAAATCCTTTTTAAATTTGCATATATTGAAGAATCCTTGCATCCCTGGAATAAACTCAGCTTGATAATTGAGTATGAGCTTTTTGATGTGCTACTGAATTCTGTTTGCTGAAGTTTTGTTGAGGATTTTTGCTTCTATGTTCATCAGTGATATTGGCCTGTAGTTCTCTTTTTGTGTATGTTGCCTCTGTCTTGTTTTTGTATCAGAGTGATGGTGGTCTCATTGAATGAGTTTGGAAGTGGTCCTTCCTCTGCAATTTTTTGAAAGAGTTTTAGAAGGTAAGTATTAGCTCTTCTCTAAGTGTCTGATAGAATTCTCCTGTGAAGCCATCTGGTCTTTGGCTTTTGTGTTTGGGGAGATTTTTGATCACAGCTTCTATTTTAGTGCTTGTAATTGGGTTGTTCATAATTTCTATTTCTTCCTTATTCGGTCTTGGAAGATTGAACTTTTCTAAGAATCTGTCAATTTCTTCCAGGTTATCAATTTTATTGCCATATAGTTGTTCATAACAGTCTTCTATAATTCTTTGTATTTTGTCATTGTCTGTTGTAACCACTCCTTTTTCATTTCTAATTTTGTTGATTTAATTCTTCTCTTTTTTTTTCTTGATGAGTCTGGCTAAAGATTTGTCAGTTTTGTTTATCTTCTCAAAGAACCAACTTTTAGTTTTATTAATCTTTACTACTGTTTCTTTCATTTTCATACTATTCTTTTCCATTTATTTCTGCTCTGATCTTTTAAAATTAATCTAATTTGATTTATTTATTTTAAATTGTAGTATAATTGCTTTATAATATTGTGTTAGTTTCTGCTGTACAACAGAGTGAATCAGCTATATGCATATACATACATATATATATATATATATATATATATCCACACTAAACCTCCACCCCATACCCCATTCCACCCCTCTGGGTCATCACAGAGCACCAAACTGGGGATATTTTAAATATAAAGAAATAAATGAATACATTGAGACAAAAGAACAGGATGGCAATAAATCACAAGTGATTCAAATTTATCACATTTAAGCCCAGGATTCTTTAAGAAAATGATTATGATTAAGAGGGGAACATTTTCCATTAGAAACCTTTATGCTTCCAGGTAACATAATAATTTTAATATAAGTTAATTAGTACAGAGTTGGACACAACTGAAGCGACTTAGCAGCAGCAGTATAAATTTATTTTTTAAATGTGTTGGTTTACACTTTCCAATATACCTGAAAATGGACACATTTCAATGAAAAACTTTACCATATTTTTTCATTATATGTGGATTTCTACCTTTTCATAGGTGAACTGTCTCTTTGACCTGGAACAAATAACCTCTTATGTAGACATTTTGAATTTACCAATAAAGCCCAGTCTAAGTGATATGCCACATAGTATCTCAAATTCTGATGAAATCTGAAGACATCATCTTGTTATCCTCTCCCTGATTCTCTAGTTCAACTAGTCTATGTGCTGAAGCACAGGATGAGAGCAAGGTGATGGAGGGGGGAAAATCAGTTTAGTAAAATTGATTTTTTCACATGTATAGTATTCTACTTTGTTGCTCGTAATTTTATAAATGCACAACATGAATTATCTCTGAGGGATTTATCTACAAGCAATTTATTTTGGAGGAAAAGATAATGTCTGCAATTCTGTATCCGTTATACTGAGATACTAAACTTATAGTAATAATGAACACACTATTTTAAAATTGAGTGGAAGAGTCAAAAGTCAAAGAAATGTAGCATGATGATAAGAAAACATATTTTATGTATTATTTGGCAAAGATGAGAAATGATTATTAAATATAATTTCCAGTACAAAAGATGACAGAAGAAGCATGTCTATTTTATAGATAGCATATGTCTGGGATCTTCTTGTTTTTGTTTTCCAGTTTTGCTGACTAAAGGCTTATTTCCAGCTCTCTGCCTTCCTACTTCCTGTAGTCTCAACCTTCTGAACCGTGATAGTTTCTCTTTCACACAAGTAATCTGCTGGACTCAACTTGGGTCCCCTTTCCTAAGTTAGTTTTATGGAAAAATGCTTCTAAACAGAAATATAGGGAAATTATAGATAGAGCTTATAGGAGCTTCCCTGGAGTCTTAGGGGTTGAGGAATCTGTTTCCAATTCATAAGACCTGAGATCAATCATTGAGTCGGGAAGGTTCCTGGGAGGAGAGAATGACAGCCCACTTCAGTATTCTTGCCTGGAAAACCCGTGGACAGAGGAGCCTGGCAGGCTACAGTCCATAGGATCACAAAAAGTTGGACACCACTGAGTGACTAACACACATGCATCATACATTGCCCTTTTCTTAGAAACTGCAGTCCTTTGAAGTTTGTTGTCATCTAAAAATAGCTATTTTATATAATTTTAAATATAAAGAAATAAATGAATACATTGAGACAAAAGAACAGGATGGCAATAAATCACAAGTGATTCAAATTTATCACATTTAAGCCCAGGATTCTTTAAGAAAATGATTATGATTAAGAGGGGAACATTTTCCATTAGAAACCTTTATGCTTCCAGGTAACATAATAATTTTAATATAAGTTAATTAGTACAGAGTTGGACACAACTGAAGCGACTTAGCAGCAGCAGTATAAATTTATTTTTTAAATGTGTTGGTTTACACTTTCCAATATACCTGAAAATGGACACATTTCAATGAAAAACTTTACCATATTTTTTCATTATATGTGGATTTCTACCTTTTCATAGGTGAACTGTCTCTTTGACCTGGAACAAATAACCTCTTATGTAGACATTTTGAATTTACCAATAAAGCCCAGTCTAAGTGATATGCCACATAGTATCTCAAATTCTGATGAAATCTGAAGACATCATCTTGTTATCCTCTCCCTGATTCTCTAGTTCAACTAGTCTATGTGCTGAAGCACAGGATGAGAGCAAGGTGATGGAGGGGGGAAAATCAGTTTAGTAAAATTGATTTTTTCACATGTATAGTATTCTACTTTGTTGCTCGTAATTTTATAAATGCACAACATGAATTATCTCTGAGGGATTTATCTACAAGCAATTTATTTTGGAGGAAAAGATAATGTCTGCAATTCTGTATCCGTTATACTGAGATACTAAACTTATAGTAATAATGAACACACTATTTTAAAATTGAGTGGAAGAGTCAAAAGTCAAAGAAATGTAGCATGATGATAAGAAAACATATTTTATGTATTATTTGGCAAAGATGAGAAATGATTATTAAATATAATTTCCAGTACAAAAGATGACAGAAGAAGCATGTCTATTTTATAGATAGCATATGTCTGGGATCTTCTTGTTTTTGTTTTCCAGTTTTGCTGACTAAAGGCTTATTTCCAGCTCTCTGCCTTCCTACTTCCTGTAGTCTCAACCTTCTGAACCGTGATAGTTTCTCTTTCACACAAGTAATCTGCTGGACTCAACTTGGGTCCCCTTTCCTAAGTTAGTTTTATGGAAAAATGCTTCTAAACAGAAATATAGGGAAATTATAGATAGAGCTTATAGGAGCTTCCCTGGAGTCTTAGGGGTTGAGGAATCTGTTTCCAATTCATAAGACCTGAGATCAATCATTGAGTCGGGAAGGTTCCTGGGAGGAGAGAATGACAGCCCACTTCAGTATTCTTGCCTGGAAAACCCGTGGACAGAGGAGCCTGGCAGGCTACAGTCCATAGGATCACAAAAAGTTGGACACCACTGGGTGACTAACACACATGCATCATACATTGCCCTTTTCTTAGAAACTGCAGTCCTTTGAAGTTTGTTGTCATCTAAAAATAGCTATTTTATATATGTTTCCCAGTTCTTCTAGATATTTCTTTTTTTTTCTTTAAATAGAAGGAGATTGTAACTCAAAGTATATGTCCCTAAACCATTCTATTTCAATATCACATGATGTGCTAAGACTCCACAATGCAAATAGAACCCCAAATTAGACACCAGAGACATAAAAAAATAAACATGATGAAATTAATTCACCTCAACAAAACTTACATATGAAAACATATATCAAAAACTAAGAAGATGAATATAAAGACTAAATATTAATGTCACTGAAACATAGCCATGCTTATGATAATGGTTGAAGAAATAACTGGCATCATCACTTGTGTGACAGAAGAGGGCATAGCATTAACTCTTTTTTTTTAAAGCAATATTAAATTTTGTCAAAGTATTGATATCTTGCATGTATTTCTTTGACTCCCTTTAGGTATACACTGGCTGCTGAAGCTATTTCTTCAATTCTACCTGTTTGTTCAATAGATTTTAAATACACAATTGCCAGTCTTATGACAATCCATTAAGTTTTATGTATCTTGAAAATTATACTAACTACCTTACAAGAATATTTATAGTGAGTTTTCATTTTTATGTAGAAGAAAACTCCTAGGGAGGAGGACAAAGCTCCTAATGAGGGCACCCACTCACAGATAATGATTATATAGCTTTTGGAGAATATCATTGAAAAATGAAAAGAAATGAAAATTACCTGTGTGCCACCAAGAAGAAAAATAGAGGATTTCTATCACACGTTGAATGAAATGGTCTCTATAAAACAAGCACATCTGTCTTAGGCATGAAGTCCAGGAACACTCCTTCTACCCAATTTTTAATAAAAACCACCCCCTGTCAAAATTCTGGAAAATCTTAATTCTATCTTCTAGCTGTGTTTACCTGATAGGAGCAAAAGGACTTAACCACAAGAAAATGATTTAAGTTGACTGAACTTCAAAATTGGGACAAAGGTCTCTCCAGTTCATCACCGTCTCTTGGTAGTAATATCTGCCTTTCAAGGCATATTGGTTCAGCTTGCTTCTGACCCAGACATCAGAAGGGCTCTACAAAGGCAAAAGCGAGGCATGAACTGCATGAAAAATAACCACCCATTTCCAAAAGTCAGGATGGCAAAAGACCACCATCCCCTAAACCCCCTCTCCCCAACAATTTTCTGTAAGAAGTCTGTCCTTGCTTGTAATCAGGGGCACGGTGCTTTTAGAACATCCACTCCTCTTTCCAGTCTCTGTACACTGAATAAAAGCTTATCTTGCATGTGCTGAACTCAGTTTCCTTAATGAAAACACAACCTGAGCAAGCAAGAAAGAACTTTGGGACAGAGGAGAGGGGAGATCGGAGGTAGTTCAGTTCAACTGGGGACCCAAAAAGAGACCTGGCATCTAATCCAGTAACAAGTGGTCTGTAGAGAGAATGCCAGCAGGCAGCATTTGGAGGATTTTTGAAACTTCAGAGCGGATTGGCACAGGGATGTTTCACACTCTGTGGCTTTGCCTTCATGTCTTAAGTAACTACGATGCAGTTCATCTATGGAAACTCCACTCTTTTTGGCCAGAGAAATTGGAGGAAAAAGCTTGATGTAACAAATGATGCTCATATATGAGGGGGTTAACCTAGAAAGGAGAGAGTCTTAAAAGGGAGATCTCAAATTATGTGAATTACAAATCCCCTATTCCCTGGGTGACCTCTGAACCACATATACACATATATGCATGGCCAGCTAAAAGCTGTCCAGATTGAGAGCTGAGATGTCACCCACCAGAGACAAGACAGAGTACTTTTAATCTAAGTGAATTAATTATCTATTAAAACAACTATATCCACTTTCTTCAGAGAATATAAAAGAACCTAGTTGCCACAACATAATATTCACAGTATGCAGAAGATATTCAACTTATTCAAAATATCAAGAGGATCAAAATCATCAGGTATTATGGAAATTCAAATTGAAAAGCACAGTAGGATATCAATATATATCCATCAGAATAGCTATAATTTACAAAATTAATCTTGTGATGATAAGAGTTTATAATCTAAATTACTACTGGCCTTAGGATATAAAATATTTCACTTTAGGAAGCTATTTTGAAAATTATTTCTTAAAGTTATATACTATACAATGTTGTCTTTCTATTCCTAGACATTTAAACAAGAAAAATGACAAAATATTTTTATACAAAACTTGCATGCAGTCTTCATAGAATTTTTATTCATAATTAACCAAAAACTGGAACCCATCCAAATATCCATGAACTTGTATGGAAACAAGTTCATATAGTGTACTACTGCTCAGCCATACAAAGGAATAAAATACTGGCAAATACACAATCTGGATGAATCTGAAAATTTTTCTGATGAGTGAACATAGACACAAAACACTATATAGCATAGGGCATAATTTCTATATTTAATGAAGTGCAAACAAATCACTAAGTAAGTGAAGTCACTCAGTCGTGTCCGACTCTTTGCGACCCCATGGGCTGTAACCTATCAGGCTCCTCCGTCCATGGGATTTTCAAGGCAATAGTACCTGAGTGGATTGCCATTTCCTTCTCCAGAGGATCTTTCCAACCCAGGGATAAAACCCGGGTCTCCAGCATTGTAGACAGACCCTTAATCATCTAAGTCACCAGGGAAGTCAAACAAATCATTAGCAGCTGCCTAAGATCAAAATTAGGAGTAGGATCACCTACCAATAAAAAAAGCAAAGCAAACAAAAACATAGTTTGCGACGGGTATGTATGTATACATATATAAATGTTATTTATTGTATATCTTTAAATAAATTCATCATGACTGAAAAGGAAAAGTGTGTATCAAGTAAATACATCAAAGCTGGGAAGAGGACCTTTGACCTGGATAGGGATTGTTAGGACATGTAGTGGTGGGGTGGCAGGGAGCAGATGAAACCAACCTGCGAAATCAGTTTTGGAGATTACTACTCAAGGGATATTGGACAAATAAACTAATTTCTTTCATCTTTTGTTTCATTGATCTCTTAAATGTGGATATTGCCAAATTTGAAATCTTATGGTGAGTACTAAAGATTACATATGCAAAACTGAGTTGATAAACTATAATTTTCACCATTTAGTTTGTTACAAATGAGGAGGAAAAGATTCTATCCTTCTTCACCCTTCAGTTCTCCTTTGACTGTGATCTTAATTAGAGGATCACTGCAGCTGTGCCCCAAAGCTGGTAAAGATCAATGATGTACGCTTGACATCTTTGTGTTTTTTTGTTTTGTTTTGTTTTGTTTTGAGCTACAAGCCAAAAGTAGGAGAGAAAATCATCCACAAAACACACTGTTTGACTAGACTATCCCTTTTCATTTTAATTTGTTTCATGTTTCTGTTCTTGTTTATAAATCTTAATAGTAGCATATAATGACACAATTACCTTGTTGAGCCTATCTATCCTCTTTAGAACTATGAATGTTTTTACATTGTTATCAAAGTAGACATATTTAAAGGAAAACAACAACAGCACTACTACATAATGAGATGACAATTGAATTTTATAAATATTTGTTGGCCAAAAAGTTCATTTGAGTTTTCCTATAATATTCTATCTTTTGGGGCTCCAAAATCACTGAAGATGGTGACTACAGGCATGAAATTAAAAGATGCTTACTTTTTGGAAGGAAAGCTATGACCAACCTAGATAGCATATTCAAAAGCAGAGACATTACTTTGCCAACAAAGTTCGTTTAGTCAAGGCTATGGTTTTTCCAGTGGTCATGTATGGATGTGAGAATTGGACTGTGAAGAAAGCTGAGTGCTGAAGAATTGATGCTTTTGAACCGTGGGGTTGGAGAAGACTCTTGAGAGTTCCTTGGACTGCAAGGAGATCCAACCAATCCATTCTAAAGGAGATCAGCCCTAGGTGTTCTTTGGAAGGAATGATGCTAAAGCTGAAACTCCAGTACTTTGGCCACCTCATTCAAAGAGTTGACTCACTGGAAAAGACTCTGATGCTGGGAGGAAATGGGGGCAGGAGGAGAAAGGGATGACAGAGGATGGGATGGCTGGATGGCATCATCCACTCAATGGACTTGAGTTTGAGAGAATTCCGGAAGTTGGTGATGGACAGGGAGGCCTGGCGTGCTGTGATTCATGGGGTTACACACAGTCAGACATGACTGAGAGACTGAACTTAACTGATAACATTCTACAAAAATCCAAATGAACTTTTGGCTAACCCAAACCTATACAATAAGTTAAATAATTGTAATTCTGAAAATTATAAAAAAAATAAAATTCCACATCTCAAATTCATAACAAATGTTGATTTTCATTGATTTAATTTGACCCTAAAAATATAATTTACTTAAATGTATTTGAAAATTCATACATACAGTGGCAGTTTCTAGAACTCAAATACTTATTGACTATTCAAAGAAATGACCTGTTTTACATTTAGACAAGGGAATAAGGATGTACATTGTGTTAACAATGAGGAGGTAATCAACAGCATTTTTTAAGTTGAAAATGTTCATTAAATCTTCAATTTTGGATTAACTTAAATGTGTTTGCATGGTTACTAATTAAGCATAGGATATTTCAGGTTTTTGGCATAGGAATACTTCAGTATAATAAAACAAAACAGAGTTCTTAAAAACAGCATTGAAAATTATCCATATGGTATGTAAAAACAGATTCTGTATCTCCAGCTGATTAAACCTAATGCAACATGCATTAGTGTTTAGTGGCAAGCATTTCAGAATGCTTTTATCAAGAGGTCCAAATATCGCAGTGGGTCATAATGTCAAAACACTGGAATAATTCATGGATAAATTCATCCTCTCATTGTTTTCACTTCCCAAACAATAGGCCCTAAAACCTCTGTAAGCCTACATTCAACATTATAGATTTGCAAAGGTAAAAACTTTGTTGTTCTTAAAAGAACATGCTTTTGAATTCATGAAAGAATACATTTTTATCTTTTGTGTTCTTAGTTTTAAAGTTGTTGTTCAGTCAATCAGTCTTGTCAGATTCTGCCACTTCATGGATAGAAGCACACCAGACTTTCCTGTCGTTCACCATCTCCCGGAGCTTGTTCAAACTCATATTCATTGAGTCAGTGATGCCATGAAACCATCTCATCCTCTGTCGTCCCCTTCTCCTCCTGCCTTGAATCTTTGCCAGCATCAGGGTCTTTTCTAATGTGCCGGGGTCCAGCCCCGGTGGATCCGGGGAATTCAAAGCAGGGACAGAGTTGGCATCTTAGGAAAAAACTTATTTATTTAGAGATATATAGAGAGATTAGAAATGGATAGTGTAGTAGGAAATATTAGTGGAGAAAAAGATATTGAATAACTTGGTTTATGGAGAAAACCAATAAAACTTCAAGAAAAGAGGTTTGCACCATCTACGTTAGGCCACTGACACACACTTGAATATCGAAGGGTGCCCCACCTTAGGTTCCCTTTTGCGTGGATCTTAGAAGCCAAGGCAAGTAAGTAGACATGGTGAGCCTCCCAGTTACAGATGAGAATTCAGCCAAGAAAGGGGAGAAAATATTGGCATGGGGGAGCCCAGCATAGGTGCAAGACTCCCCACTTTATTTTTCAAAGTCAGCTTATATATCCCAAATTGTACATAAAGAAATAATGGAATATGCAGAGTTATGCAGGGGCAGCAGTCCTGACCCTCATTGAGACCAGGCTTTCTTTTTGCATACCTTCCTGTATACAAAAGGTATCAGGTGGTTTACATCATCTTTTGGCAAGAGGCCTGTTAACATTTTTATGGCTCTCTTCCTAGATAAATGTCTATCAACCAGAAAACCTTCTTTCCCTAGAAATGTTTTTTCTTTACTCTGCATCACCTTCAAAGTACTAAATAAAGTTACATTCCTGTAGAACAAAGGTGCAGTGGAACAAAGAAAGTAAGTACTTAACTCAAAGATCTAATGTTGCTAATACCAGGTTTACTACCTGTTTTTTTTTTTTTTTTTTATATAACAACTATATCTACAAACAAAAGATATGAAAATTTGACAGCAAGTATTGGCTCAACAAATGAAACCTTTAGTCAGTCCTATTCTAACGGTTTTGACTCCTCGGAAGCCCCTGCATTCCTAGGATGTTTTAAGCTTCCTGTGCCTCTTGCAGTCGGGAGGCCGCAAACAATCACATGCACAGCTGTAAGAGTCCGGCAGGCAGGCTAGAAAGCCATCAGAGGGTTTTTTTGGATTGAAACACTCTTATTATGCCCAGGAGGTTTATTATCTAAAAGCTTTAAATTAACTTTTTCCAGAAAAAGGTGGCGGGGGGTGGGGGTGGGGCAGCCTCCTGTCAATGTCAGAAGAGTAGGTGGAAAGCATAACACAGTAAAGCAGGCAGACTCTGGTTTTTGGAGTACATGCTCAGGAAATACCAAGGGGAAACCCTGAGGCCTGATTTACCTTGCCCATCAGGCCTCTGCTTCATGACCTTGTCATGGGTGGGATTCCTCACACTGGCTCTTTCCTGGCACTAAAGAGTCAGTTCTTCACATCAGGTGGGCAAAGCATTGGAGCTTCAGCTTCAGTATCAGTCCTTCCAATGAATGTTCAGAATTGATTTCTTTTTAAGATTGTCTGGTTTAATCTTGTTGCTGTCCAGGTAACTCTCAAGAGACTTCTCCAACAACACAGTTCAAAGGCATCATGTTTTTTTGGAATTCAGTTTTCCTTACAGTCCAACTCTCTCATCCATGTGACTACTGGAAAAACCATAGCTTTAAGTAGACAGAACTCTGTCATCAAAGTAATGTCTCTGCTTTATTTGGCATAGCTTTTCTTCAAAGGAGCAATATCTTTTAATATTGTGACTACAGTCACCATCTGCAGTGATTTGGGGGTCCAAGAAGATAGTCTGTCACAGTTTCCATTGTTTCCCCATCTATTTGCCAGGAAATAATGTGACCAGTTTCCATGATCTTCTTTTTGAATGTTGAGTTTTAAAACATTTATCACTCTTCTCCTTCACATTCATCAAGAGTCTCTTTAGCTCCTCGTTGCTTTCGGCTATAAGGGTGGTGTCATCTGCATATCTGAGGTATTTGAAGTTTTGAAGAATGACTTATAAAACAAGGATCTCACCAACCCCATCTGTTCTCAATCTCCCAATGCAGGCTTACCCAAGAGACATTGTGGATTCAGTTCTAGATCACTAGAATAGAGTGAATGTTATAATAAAAAGTAAGTCATACAACTTCTTCTATTTCCCACTGAATATAAAAGCTATGCTTAGAGTATTAACTGTGCAAGCACATTATATTTAAAAAGCAATGCACATACCTATTTAAAAAAAAATGGACACTGAAAGAAATACTCCCCAGATCTGTAGGTGTGCAATATGTTACTGGAGATTAGTGGAGAACTAATTCCAGAAAGAATGAAGAGACAGAGCCAAAGCAAAAACGACACTCAATTTTGGATGTGACTGGTGACAGAAGTAAAGTTCGATGCTGTAAAGAGCAATATTGAATAGGGACCTGGAATGATACGTCCATGAATCAAGGCAAATTGGAAGTAGTCAAACAGGAGATAGCAAAAGTGAACATTGACATTCTAGGAATCAGTGAACTAAAATGGACTGGAATGAGTGAATTTAACTCAGATGATTATTATATCTGCTAATGTGGGCAGGAATCCTTTAGAAGAAATGGAGTATCCATCATGATCAGCAAAATAGTCCAAAATGCAGTACTTGGATGCAATCTCAAAAACTACAGAATGATCTCTGTTCGTTTCCAAGGCAAAACATTCAGTATCACAGTAATCCAAGTCATTGCCCCGACCAGTAATGCTGAAGAGGCTGAAGTTGAATGGTTCTATGAAGACCTACAAGACCTTATAGAACTAACACCCCCAAAATTGTCATTTTCATTATAGGGAATTGGAATACAAAAGCAGGAAGTCAAGAAACGCCTGGAATAACATTCAAATTTGGCCTTGGAGTAAGAATGAAGCAGAGCAAAGGCTAACAGAATGTTGCCAAGAGAATTCACTGATCACTGTGAATTCTCTTACAGCAACACAAGAGAAGACTCTACACATGGACATCACCAGATTGTCAATAGAGAAATCAGATTGAAAATATTATTTGCAGCCAAAGATGGAGAAGCTCTATACAGTCAGCAAAAATAAGACTGGGAGCTGACTGTGGCTCAGATCATGAACTCTTTATTGCCAATTTCAGACTTAAATTGAAGAAAATAGGCAAACCATTAGACCATTCAGGTATGACCTAAGTAAAATCCCTTAAGATTATAAGTGAAAGTGAGAAATAGGTTCAAGAGATTAGATCTGATAGACAGAGTCCTGAGGAACTATGGACAGCGGTTCATGACATTGTACAGGAGGCAAGGATCAAGACCCTCTCCAAGAAAAAGAAGTGTAAAAAGGCAAAATGGTTTTCAGAGAAGGTCTTACAAATAGCTGTGAATAGAAGAGAACTGAGAGGCAAGGGGGAAAAAGAAAGATATACCCATTTGAATGCAGAGTTTCAATGCGTAGCAAGGAGGGATAAGAAAGACTTCCTCAGTAATCAGTGCAAATAAATAGAGGAAAACAATAGAATGGGAAAGACTAGAAATCTCTTCAATAAAATTAGAGATACAAGGGAATATTTCATGCAAAAATGAGCACAATAAAGGACAAATGATGTGGACCTATAAGAAGCAGAAGATGTTAAAAAGAGGTAGCAAGAATACACAGAAGAACTATACAATAAACAAAAAACTTCACCACCCATTTAATCACAATGGTGTGATCACTCACCTAGAGCCAGACATAATGAAAAGTCGAATGGGCCTTAGGAAGAATCACTTCAAATAAAGCTAGTGGAAAGAGCTCCAGTTGAGCTCTTTCAAATCCTAAATGATTATGCTGTGAAATTATGCACTCAATATGCCAGTAAATTTGGAAAACTGAGCAGTGGCCACAGGACTGGAAAAGGTCAGTTTTCATTACAATCCCTATGAAAGGCAATACCAAAGAATAGTAAAACTACTGCACAATTGCACTCACCTCACACGCTACAAAAGTAATGCTCAAAATTCTCCAATAGAGGCTTCAACGGTAGGTGACCTGTGAAATTCCACATGTCCAAGATAGATTTAGAAAAGGCAGAGGAACCAGAGTTCAAGTTGCTAACGTACTTTGGATCATCAAAATAGCAAGAGAGTTCCAGAAAAAACATCTACTTCTGCTTTATTGACTATGCCAAATCCTTTGTGTGGATCACAGCAAACTGTGGAAAATTACTAAAGAGATGGGAATACCAGACCACCTGACATACCTCTTGAGAAATCTGCATGCAAGTCAGGAAGCAATAGTTAGAATTGGACATATAACAACAGATTGGTTCCAAATCACAAAAGCTGTACGTCAAGGCTGTATATTGTCACCCTGCTTGTTTAACTTACATAAAGTGTATATAATTCAAAATGCTGGGCTGGATGAAGCACAATCTGGAATGAAGATTGCTGGGAGAAATACCAGTAACATCAGGTATGCATATGACACCACACAAATGGCAGAAAGTGAAGAGCTAAAGAGTCTCTTGATAAAAGTGAAAAAGGAGAGTGAAAAAAAATGGCTTAAATCTCGACATACAGAAAACTAAAATCATATCATCTGGTCCCACCACTTTATGACAAAAAAGTAGTGAGGCAGTGGAAACAGTGATGAACTTTTTAGATGCTTGCTCCTTGGAAGAAAAACTATGACCATCTTAGACAGCATATTAAAAAGCAGAGAGACATTACTTCATCAACAAAGGTCTGTGTTCAAAGCAATGGTTTTTCCAATAGTTGTCTATGGATGTGAGAGTTGGACTACAAAGAAAGCTGAACACTGAAGAATTCATGATTTTCAAATGGGTTGTTGATGAAGACTCGAGAGTCTTTTGGACTGCAAGGAGATTCACCTAGTCCATCTTAAAGGCAATCAGTCCTGAATATTCATTGAAAGGACTGATGCTGAAGCTGAAGTTCCAATAGTCTGGCCACTTGATATGAAAAACTTACTCAGTTAAATTCTCTCATGCTGGGACAGTTTGAAGTTGGGAAGAGAAGGGGACAACAGAGGATGAGATTGTTGGATGGCTTCACGAACTCAATGGACATGAGTTTGAGTAAACTCCTGGAGCTGGTGATAGACAGGGAGATCTGGTGTGCTGAAGTCCACATGGTGGCAAAAAGCAGTCACAACTGAGAGACTGAACTGAAATTTAAAAACATCTAATTGCTCAAAAATACTGCTATCTGGCAACTCTTTATTGCCACAAACCTTCAACTTGTAAAAAGTACAGTATCTTGAAATGCACTAAAATAATATATACCTGTATAAATATTGGAGATTTCTTCCCCTTTTTCTTTGCTTAGTGTCTCAAACTAAACTGATAAATACATAAATTTTCAAAGCAAAACTATATAATGCATTTTACAATTTGCTGCCAAAATGCCTCTTAAATTCACTTGTTATGACATTGAAACACAACAAATTTGTGTTTATATGGATCATCAGCAAATATGACACAGAGTCACAGATTTCATACAAAGTTTTTCAGTAGGTTAGGTACTTATAGTAATTACTTCAAGTGATTAATAAGATAGTAAAAGACAGGTAACCAATGAAATATATTACTGCTGCTGCTGCTGCTGCTGCTAAATTGCTTCAGTTGTATCCGACTTTGTGCAACCCCATAGATGGCAGCACACCAGGGTCCGCCGCCTCTGGGACTCTCCAGGCAAGGACACTGGTGAGGGTTGCCATTTCCTTCTCCAATGCATAAAAGTGAAAAGTGAAAATGAAGTCAGTCAGTTGTGTCTGACCCTCAGAGACCCCATGGATTGCAGCCTTCCAGACTCCTACTTCCATGGGATTTTCCAAGGTACTTATAGTAATTACTTCAAGTGATTAATAAGATAGTAAAAGACAGGTAACCAATGAAATATATTATTGCTGCTGCTGCTGCTGCTAAATTGCTTCAGTTTTATCCGACTTTGTGCAACCCCATAGATGGCAGCCCACCAGGGTCCGCCGCCTCTGGGACTCTCCAGGCAAGGACACTGGTGAGGGTTGCCATTTCCTTCTCCAATGCATAAAAGTGAAAAGTGAAAATGAAGTCAGTCAGTTGTGTCTGACCCTCAGAGACCCCATGGATTGCAGCCTTCCAGACTCCTACTTCCATGGGATTTTCCAGGCAAAAGTACTGGAGTGGGTTGCCATTGCCTTCTATTATCAGCAAACAACCCCAGTGCACTTTAATTTTCTCATACAATTCAGTTGCTCAGTTGCTTCAGTTATCTCACTTATTTTGGGAAATATATGACATAATATCTTCCCAAAACTTCAAAGCAATTAAGAGAATCATTGGTTTTTGATGACAGAAAAATACATTTCATAATTATCTGATGTTTATTTTCAAAAAATACAAACGACAAATTCTATGATAAACACATAGGGTCAGATCCACTGCAGAGAAAGTGTTTCATTACTTAAACAGCTAATTGTTAATAGACTACAGCAGCTTGTATTTACTCTTTTGATATTAACAAAAAGTATTTACTAAGAAAAATGAATATCAGAATAGCAAATCTATTATTTTCCAAATTATTTTCCTATTTATTGTATTACAGAATATTCAGTAGACTTTTTTATGATATATAGTAGTTTCTGCTTGTTTTTCTGTTTTAAATATAGTGTAAAAAACCCATTTGGTTTTACTTAAAGATTAGTTTATTCATTGATTGCTATTGATTTTCTTTTATGGAATGATTAGAATAACTCTTAAGAAATGAGGAGCATGATCCCCTTAATTCAAAATAATATTTTGGGCAGACTCATACCTCTTACTCAGCAGTGGCTATGCTAAAATGCATTTATTTCAGGTCAGAACAGGGCTGGTCTCTGACCACACATATCTTGAAAGATGATATGATGGCTGATTCTCCTTTTGAAATTCCTAGGGATTTACTTATTAGAAAATTCAAGGATAATTTGCTTTCTAGAACTGCAACATTTATGACTTAGTTCAACTATACTTTCTTGATCAATTATTCATGTAAAGTTTTGAAAAACCAAGTATCAGGGATGAAAAAACACATAAAATAATTTAAGTCTCTGTCACATTTTTAAAGAAAAACATTAAAGGGAGCAAACTTGCAACTAAGAGATGAATAAATCTTGGAGATATTATGTACAGCTTAGTGAGTATAGTAAAAAATACAGTATAAAATACTTCAAAATTGCTAAGAAACTTAAATGCCCTCACAACAATGGTGTGACAGAGGTGCTAGCTAAAGCTATGTGTGGTAATCACCCTGCAGTACATAAGGGTATCAAAAAAACTCATTGTACACCTTGAGCTTGTGTGCACCATGGTACATCTCCACTGGCAGAGAAAAGAAAAACAAGACAGGACATGTTGCTAAGAAATGGGGCTTGGGCAAAAATTTGAAGAAAGCTTAGGAATAAGAAGGGGACAGTGGGAGTGGGAGTAATTAAGGATAATGCTGACACTCAAAAGTCATAGTAAGGGATTGTGAACATCACTGACTGGTTAGAATGGAAGATTTTTATAGGAATGAATAAGAAACTAGAATGGGAATTGAATGGGAGGAGGTTGAGCAGATCTTGGAAACAATAAAATTTGCAAACAGAATGGCAACATCTGCAAGGAGGGAAATTATTCTATCTAACTTATATATTATGGTTAATATTACAGGCAGTCTTCTTCCCACATTCACAGACGAAGCAGCAGAGACTCAGGTACTATTTCTGGGTAGAATTGCCTCTAAGAATGGAAGAAAGTCAGTTGACCCATGTATTTTGACTATTTGGGGGTTCTAAATAAATTCTGCTTTGCTGTAGCAGCCATGAAGAGATACCCCACGTCCAAGGTTAGAGAAACCCAAGTAAGATGGTAGATGTTGCAAGCGGGCATCAGAGGGCAGATACACTGAAACCATACTCACAGAAAACTAGTCAATCTAATCACATTAGGACCACATCCTTTCCTAACTCAGTGAAACAAAGCCATGCCTGTGGGGCAACCCAAGACGGGTCATGGTGGAGAGGTCAGACAGAATGTGGTCCACTGAAGCAGGGAATGTTAGACCACTACAGTATTCTTGGTTTGAGAATCCAATGAACAGTATGAAAAAGAAAAATTAGAGGATACTGAAAGAGGAATTTCCCAGGTCAGTAGGTGTCCATATGCTATTGGAGATCAGTGGAGAAATAACTTCAGAAAGAATGAAGAGATAGAGCCAAAGCAAAAACAACACCCAGCTGTGGATGTGACTGGTGATAGAAGCAAGGTCCGATGCTGTAAAGAGCAATATTGCATAGGAACCTGGAATGTCAGGTCTATGAATCAAGGCAAATTGGAAGTGGTCAAACAAGAGATGGTAAGAGTGAACATTGACATTCTAGGAATCAGCAAACTAAAATGGACTAGAATGCGTGAATTTAACTCAGATGACCATTATATTATATCTCCCACTGCAGACAGGAATCCTTCAGGAGAAATGGAGTAGCCATCATGGTCAAAAAAGAGTCCGAAATGCAGTACTTGGATGCAATCTCAAAAACGACAGAATGATCTCTGTTCATCTCCAAGGCAAACCATTCAATGCCACAGTAATCCAAATCTATGCCTCAACCAGTTACACTGAAGAAGCTGAAGTTGAACAGTTCTATGAAGATCAACAAGACCTTTTAGAACTGACACCCAAAAAAGATGTCCTTTCATTATAGGGGACTGGAATGCAAAATAGGAAGTCAAGAAACACCTGGAGTAACAGGCAAATTTGGCCTTGGAATGTGGAATGAAGCAGGGCAAAGACTAATAGAGTTTTGCCAAGAAAATGCACTGATCCTGGCAAACACCCTCTTCCAACAACATAAGAGAAGACTCTACACATGGACATCACTAGATGGTCAAAACCGAAATCAGATTGATTATATTTTTTGAAGACAAAGATGGAGAAGATCTATACAGTCACCAAAAACAAGACCAGGAGCTGACTGTGGCTCAGATCATGACCTCCTTATTACCAAATTCAGACTTAAATGGAAGAAAGTAAGGAAAACTGCTAGACAATTCAGGTATGATTTAAATCAAATCCCTTATGATTATACAGTGGAAGTGAGAAATAGATTTAAGGGCCTAGATCTGATTGATAGAGTGCCTGATGAACTATGGAATGAGGTTCATGACATTGTACAGGAGACAGGGATCAAGACATTCCCCATGAAATAGAAATGCAAAAAAGCAAAATGACTGTCTGGGGAGGCCTTTCAAATAGCTGTGAAAAGAAGAGAGGTGAAAAGCAAAGGAGAAAAGGAAAGATATAAACATCTAAATGCAGATGGGAATACCAGACCACCTGACCTGCCTCTTGAGAAACCTAGATGGACAACTTAGATGTCCATCAGCAGATGAATGGACAGATATTTTAATTTTCTACATTAAATATGTTCTTAGAAAATCACTGGATTATTTTTATTTCTATTTTAAATACTGTAATACTGAATTTACAGTGATGATCACTCATAGTGTCAGAAATCTGAAATAATATTAAGAAGTTAAACTATACATGCCAACCCTCTAAGGGAGTTGTCAATTGCCCTTCAGGATTTTTCTAGTAGTATTGCTAAAGGCATTCTTATAAAAAATGAATACAATAAATTGATATATAGGAAATTTGTTCAATCTCATAAGAATAAGAGGCTATGCTTCATATATCTGGGGAGATTCAAATGAAGTAAATAAATCTGCATAATGAAAGTCTGAAAAAATATCAGAATTTATTTCAGTTCAGTCACTAAGTCATGTCCAACTCTTTGTGACCCCATGAATCACAGCATGCCAGGCCACTGTGTCCATCATCAGCTCCCGGTGTTCACTCAGACTTATGTCCATCGAGTCCGTGATGCCATCCAGCCATCTCATCCTCTGTCGTCCCCTTCTCCTCCTGCCCTCAGTCCCTCCCAGCATCAGAGTCTTTTCTAATAATTCAACTCTTCACATGAGGTGGCCAAAGTACTGGAGTTTCAGCTTTAGCATCATTTCTTCCGAAGAAATCCCAGGGCTGATCTCCTTTAGAATGGACTGGTTGTATCTCCTTGCAGTCAAGGGACTCTCAAGAGTCTTCTCCAACACCACAGTTCAAAAGCATCAGCTCTTCGGTGCTCAGCCTTCTCCACAGTCCAACTCTCGCATCCATACATGACCACAGGAAAAACCATAGACTTGACTAGACAGACCTTAGTCGGCAAACTAATGTCTCTGGTTTTGAATATGCTATCTAGGTTGGTCATAACTTTTCTTCCAAGGAGTAAG
>SJYG01000063.1:5143378-5186295 GCA_006410535.1 Litocranius walleri
CGATTATACAGAGTGAAGTAAGCCAGAAAGAAAAACACCAATACAGTATACTGACACATATATATGGAATTTAGAAGATAGTAATGATGACCCTATATGTGAGACAACAAAAGAGACACAGAGGTATAGAACGGACTTTTGGACTCTGGGGGAGAGGGAAAGGGTGGGATGGTTTGGGAGAATGGCATTGAAACATATACTATCTTGTAAGAAACGAAGCGCCAATGTTCAATGCAGGATGCAGGATGCATGAGGCTGGTGCACAGGATGATTCAGGTAGATGGTGTGGGGTGGGAGGTGGGAGGGGGCTTCGGCATTGGGAGATTGTGTTCATCTGTGGCTAATACATGTCAATGTATGGCAAAACAAATACAGTATTGTAATTTAAAAAATTAATTAAAAAAAAAAGAAATAGACTTGAAAATATGAGGGCAAGAGATAATGATATTGGGAAGAGATAGCTTCTCAGCAAAAAGAAATACACTTGGATACAGAAGGCATCTTTGGTCCACATGATTTTGAAGAGAAAGAGGAAAACAGATGGTGGAAATTCAGGGACATAAAGTACAATTAAATCACCCAAACACTATCAATCAATGACATGACAAGGCAAACTAGCAAAAGAAAAACATTTCTATAATCAAAATAGAAATACAAAATAATGAATACAATTATTATTGCATTATATTATATTCTATTAATGGAATTAATTATTAAAGCAACTAATGTATTATTGAAATTAATACATTGTATTAATACAATTATTACAATACAATTATCAAGCAAGTACTATAATTTATAATAGTATTTACAAGTAAAGACAAGTGCTATCATTTATAATAGTATAATACAAAAATGATAACTATGTACACATATTTTTCAACTTGGTAATAGAACCAACACAAAAACTAAATTGAGTCTTGTAAATTTTGGATACCATACTCTAAGTGTATTTTCTTAGTAAGATATAATTGAGAAGAAAAGAACTGCAAAGAGATCTTAAATCTTAATTAGTAGAATTGTTTATAATACTATTTGGGACTGAGCTTCCATGAAACAGGTGTTTCATAAGCTTGCATATAATATATATGATGTACACATATTATGCATTCTACAAATACTTGTATATAAATGCTTATGTGTGTAAAATATGACTATGAAACTACTTTATTTAAAATTGCTAACTATTAAAAAAACAATATGAGAAAATTAAAGAGCTGGAATGAGGCTCAAAATTTATTATGTCCAAACACTTTTATTTTCCCATAAAACTGAGTCCTAGGGATTTTAAGTGACTGGGCTCCAGTCATGCAGCTAGTTAGTGACTGAGTTATGGTCTTATTTCTTGTTGTTTAATGTTTCTGGCTACTTAATACTTAGGATTTAAAATTTTAACTGTAGATATAGAAATACATTTTTTTTTAATTTTAAGGTAAAAACCCACTATATGTTTTTTACAGAATTAAAAATTATATGTAATCATCTCTGAGGTTATGCTGTTGTGAAATTGCTAATAAATTCTACTTATACATATTGATATAAATTTTCTTCGGTTTAAGATACAGGAATGGGAGAGTCAATCTCTAATAAAACACAGTTAAAGTCATTCCTAAGAAGAGGGGAAAAAATTTGACCATAGAAGGGAAATATCACTTTTCTATAGAAATTTTCCAGTTTGAAACAAGTGTTTTAATGAGATGTTTTGAAGAGCAAGCTGCATTATACTCTTTTAAGAAATATCTATTCATGGTGGCATGTACTAACTTCTTTCTTTCAGAATCTTTAATTTGGCATTGTGATGAGACAAGCTGTGAGATTTGACACATTTAAAATTAAATGACAAAAATGAGGATGACTGTGCAGTATATTTCAGAGGAGTTAAAAAAAAAAAGAAAAGTTTTCAAAAAGCACATTGCACTTAGCTGTACAAACTACAGAAATTCACTTTTGCTCTGATTTCTAAAAGGCTGCTAAATTTAACTTTGAATTTAAGTTTGTTGTCATTATTATGATGTTTTAAGGCACATAGAATTATTAAAATAAAGTAGATACATTGTCACACGTTATATTATGAACAGGGTCTATTTAACTAAATATAATACTCTAAACATGAATATCAGGAAAAAATAATTACACTCAAATCTACTTTAGATACCTTTCATTCTCAAGTCTGACAGAATTTTCATATCTTAAAAGAGATAAAAGAGGAAAAGGCAAAGTTGTCTTCAGAAATGGATGGAGAAACTTGATAATTCAGAATGGAAAGAGAAACAAGTTTGTTCAGATGAGATAGCAAAGAATGCCTAAGTGAGTATTGGAGAATGTGCTAAGATTTTTATTTAAATTAGTCTATGCCTGAATACTAGTTTAGTTGAACTTGAAAGCTTCCCTATGCCCTCTGTTCTCTCTATTAGTACAATTACATAAAGATTAGTTCATTACTTAATAAATGTTTAATATTTAATTCTAGTAGGTGGTTATTGAATGCTATACTAAAAGAATGAATACAATTAAGCATTTTTTACTAGATCATGACAGCATAGAAACTGACCAAAAAAGATTGTTGAATGTTTTCAAAATAAAATTACATAGCCAAGTGGTGTTATAACATGTTAAAAATGTACATGTTATTTACATAAAGTGAGTGAAAAGAGGATCGAAGAATTGATGCTTTTGAACTATGGAGCTGGAGAAGATGCTTGAATGTCCCTTGGACTGCAAGGAGACCAAACCAGTCAATCCTGAAGGAAACCAACCCTGAATATTCATTGAGAGGGCTGATGCTGAAGTTGAAGCCCAGTACTTTGGTCACCTGATGCTAAGAGCTGACTCATTGGAAAAGACCAAGGGCAGGAGAAAAGGGCAACAGAGGATGAGATGGTTGGATGACATCATTAACTCAAGAGACATGAGTGTGAGCAAACTCCAGGAGACAGTGAAGACCACTACCTGAAGGTCACAGGTAGAGAGAACCCAGGCCTTGGCGTCTTTAGGTCATTGGAATTGTGGTTCACCATCTGTATGGCCTCTGCTACATGAGCCAGCCCCTAGGAGGCCCTTTCCTCACAACTGGAAATGAAGACCACAGCTACCTCACAGTTATGTTGCAGAAGCTTAAAGTTTACTACCCCCGGGCCCACCAAAGGTCCTCCATGAAGAGCTATTTTCAGGAACAGGACGATGCTGAAGGGCAGATTAGGAATTAGGGAGAGCCCTTAGGAAGCCTAGAAGGGCTATCTATGCATGCATACCTGCACACTAACATGTCATTGACAGGCAGACACACCACTGATAACACTGACATACCACTGACAAACCTACATGCTCACGGGAGACATGGAAAGGGGGGCAGATACAACTCATGCTTTGATGAACAAAATGTTAATAAAGATTCAATGCTGTCCTTCCTGTATTTTGTATTCTGAATTTTCCCAATTTTCCAGGGTGTAATTTTGCTATTAAAGACAAATAAAATATTTTTTAAGGCCCTTCAGTTAGTGAAGGACCAAGAAGCCTGGTGTGCTATAGTCCATGGGATTCTAAAGAGCTGGACACAACTGAGTGACTGAACAACAACAAAAAGCCATGTTCAAGAATGTGAGAAAAGCTGTTAATTGGGATGAGAGAAAATTCAACTGAGTGCTAGAAATGACATTGCACTGTATGATTTTTTCTATCATTTCCATTTTGAAAATTTCATTGATATCATATCAGTTCACTTCAGTAGTTCATTTGTGTCTGACTTTTGTGACCCTATGAACCACAGGACAACAGGCCTCCCTGTCTATCACCAAAACCGAGCGCCTACCCAAACCCATATCCATTGAGTAAATGATGCCACACAACCATCTAATCCTCTGCCATCCCCTTCTCCTCCTGCTGTCAATCTTTCCCAGCATCAGGGTCTTTTCAAATGAACCAGCTCTTTGCATCAGGTGGCCAAAGTAATGCAGTTTCAGCTTCAACATCAGTCCTTCCAATGAATATTCAGGACTGATTTCCTTTAGGATGGACTGTTTGGAGCTCCTTGCAGTCCAAGGGACTCTGAAGAGTCTTCTTCAGCACCACAGTTCAAAAGCATCAATTCTTCAGCATTCAGCTTTCTTTATAGTCCAACTCTCACATCTATACATGACTGGTGGAAAAACCATAGCCTTGAATAGATGGACCTTTGTTAGCAAAGTAATGTCTCTGTTTTTCAATATGTTGTCTAGTTTGGTCATAACTTTCCTTCCAAGGAGTAAGTGTCTTTTAATTTCATGGATGCAATCAGCATCTGCAGTGATTTTGGAGACCCCCAAAATAAAGTCAGCCACTGTTTCCACTGTTTCCCCATCTATTTGCCATGAAATGATAGAACAAGATGCCATGATCTTAGTTTTCTGAAGGTTGAGTTTTAAGCCAACTTTTTCATTCTCCTCTTTCACTTTCATCTAAGAGGCTCTTTAGTTTTTCTTCATTTTCTGCCATAAGGGTGGTGTCATAAGCATATCTGAGGTTGTTGATATTTCTCCTGGCAATCTTGATTCCAGCTTGTGCTACTTCCAGCCCAGTGTTTCTCATGATGTACTCTGCACAGAAGTTAAATAAGCAGTGTGACAACAAGCAGACATTCAGTTCAGTTCAGTTCAGTCGCTCAGTCGTGTGCAACTCTTTGCGACCCCATGGATCGCAGCACGCCAGGCCTCCCTGTTCATCACCATCTCTCGGATTTCACTCAGAATCACGTCCATCGAGTCTGTGATGCCATCCAGCCATCTCATCTTCGGTCATCCCCTTTTCCTACTGCCCCCAATCCTTCCCAGCATCAGAGTCTTTTCCAATGAGTCAACGCTTCACATGAGATGGCCAAAGTACTGGAGTTTCAGCTTTAGCATCATTCCTTCCAAAGAAATCCCAGGGTTGATCTCCTTCAGAATGGACTGGTTGGATCTCCTTGCAGTCCAAGGACTCTCAAGAGTGTTCTCCAATACCACAGTTCAAAATTATCAATTATTTGGTGCTCAGCCTTCTTCACAGTCCAACTCTCAAATCCATACATGACCACAGGAAAAAACATAGCCTTGATTAGACAGACCTTTGTTGGAAAAGTAATGTCTCTGCTTTTGAATTTACTATCTAGGTTGGTCATAACTTTTCTTCCAAAGAGTAAACGTCTTTTAATTTCATGGCTGCAGTCACCATCTGCAGTAATTTTGGAGCCCCAAAAAACAAAGTCTGACACTGTTTCCACTGTTTCCCCATTTATTTCCAATGAAGTGATGGGACCAGATGCCATGATCTTTGTTTTCTGAATGGTGAGCTTTAAGCCAACTTTGTTGCTCTCCTCTTTCACTTTCATCAAGAGGCTTTTTAGTTCCTCTTTACTTTCTTCCATAAGTGTGGTGTCATCTGCATACCTGAGGTTATTGATATTTCTCCCAACAATCTTGATTCCAGCTTGTGTTTCTTCCAGTCCAGCGTTTCTCATGATGTACTCTGTATAGAAGTTAAATAAGCAGGGTGACAATATACAGCCTTGACGTACTCCTTTTCCTGTTTGGAACCAGTCTGTTGTTCCATGTACAGTTCTAACTGTTGCTTCTTGACCTGCATACAGATTTCTCAAGAGGCAGGTTAGATCGTCTGATATTCCCATCTCTTGAAGAATTTCCCACAGTTTATTGTGATCCACACAGTCAAAGGCTTTGGCATAGTCAATAAAGTAGAAATAGATTTTTTTCTGGAACTCTCTTGCTTTTTCCATGATCCAGCAGATGTTGGCAATTGGATCTCTGGCTCCTCTGCCTTTTCTAAAACCAGCTTGAACATCAGGGAGTTCATGGTTCATGTATTACTGAAGCCTGGCTTGCAGAACTTTGAGCATTACTTTACTAGCATGTGAGATGAGTGCAGTTGTGCAGTAGTCTGAACATTCTTTGGCATTGCCTTTCTTTGGAATTGGAATGAAAACTGACCTTTTCCAGTCCTGTGGCCACTGCTGAGTTTTTCAAATTTGCTGGCATATTGAATGAAGCACTTTCACAGCATCATCTTCCAGGATTTGAAACAGCTCAACTGGAATTCCATCACCTCCACTAGCTTTGTCTGTAGTGATTCTTTCTAAGGCCCACTTGACTTCACATTCCAAGATGTCTGGCTCTAGATTAGTGATCACATCATGATTATTTGGGTCATGAAGTTCTTTTTTGTATAATTCTTCCATGTATTCTTGCCACCTCTTCTTAATATCTTCTGCTTCTGTTAGGTGCATACCATTTCTGCCCTTTATCGAGCCCATCTTTGAATGAAATGTTTCCTTGGCGTCTCTGATTTTCTTGAAGAGATCTCTAGTCTTTCCCATTCTGTTGTTCTCCTCTATTTCTTTGCATTGATCGCTGAAGAAGGCTTTCTTATCTCTTCTTGCTGTTCTTTGGAACTGTGCATTCAGATGTTTATATCTTTCCTTTTCTCCTTTGCTTTTCTCCTCTCTTCTTTTCACAGTTATTTGTAAGGCCTCCCCAGACAGCCATTTTCCTTTTTTGCATTTCTTTTCCATGGGGATGATCTTCATCTTATTTGGAACCAGTCTGTTGTTCCATGTCTAGTTATAACTGTTGCTTCCTGACCTACATATGTGTTTCTCAAAAAGCAGGTCAGGTGGTCTGATATTCCCATGTCTTTCAGAATTTTCCACAGTTTATTGTGATCCACACAGTCAAAGGCTTTGGTATAGAATATAAAGAAGAAATAGACGTTTTTCTGGAACTCTCTTGCTTTTTCAATGATACAGTGAATGTTGGCAATTTGATCTCTGATTCCTTTGCTTTTTCTAAAACCAGCTTGAACATCAGGAAGTTCATGGTTCACGTATTGCCGAAGCCTGGCTTGGGAGAATTTGGAGCATGACTTTACTAGCATGTGAGATGAGTGCAATTGTGTGGTAGTTTGATCATTCTTTGGCATTGCCTTTCTTTGGGATTGGAATGAAAACTGACCTTTTCCAATCTTGTGGCCACTGCTGAGTTTTCCAAATTTTCTGACATATTGCATGCAGCACTTTCACAGCATCATCTTTTAGGATGTGAAATAGCTCTGTACTCCAAGGCCAAATTTGCCTATTAGTCTAGGAGTTTCTTGACTTCCTAATTTTGCATTCTAGTCCCCTAGAATGAAAAGGTCATATTTTTTGGGTGTTAGTTCTAAGGCCTTGTAGGTCTTCAAAGAACCATTCAACTTCAGCTTCTTCAGCTTTACTAATTGATGAAAAAATGAGTAAAGTAAAAAACGAGCTTGGATTACCTGATATTGAATGGTTTGTGTTGAAAATGAACAGAGATCATTCTGTCATTTTTGAGATTGCATCCAAGTACTGCATTTTGGATGCTTTTGTTGACTATGATGGCTATTCCATTTCTTCTAAGGGATTCCTGCCCACATTAGTAGATATAATAGTCATCTAAGTTAAATTCAAAATTTCCAGTGCATTTTAGTTTGCTTATTCCTAAAATGTCAGTGTTCACTCTTGCTATCTCCTGTTTGACCACTTCCAATTTGCCTTGATTCATGGACCTATTATTCCAGGTTCCTATTCAATATTGCTCTTTACAGCATCAGACTTTACTTCTGTCACCAGTCACATCCACAGTTGGGTGTTGTTTTTGCTTTGGCTCTGTCTCTTCATTCTTTCTGGAATTATTTCTCCACTAATCTCATATTGGGCATCTACCAATCTGGGGAGTTCATTTTTCAGTGTCCTATCTTTTTGCCTTTTCATACTGTTCATGGGCTTCTCAAGGCAAGTACACTGAGGTGGCTTGCCATTCCTGTCTCCAGTGGGCCATATTATGTCAGACCTCTCCACCATGACCCATCCATCTTTGTTGGCCCCACATGGCATGGCCTAGTTTTATTGAGTTAGACAAGGCTGTGGTTCAAGTGATAAGATTGGCTATTTTCTATGTATATGGTATCATTTTCAGAAAATTTTCTCTGAACTATCTGGCTTATGATATTCTCATGACAACATTTCCTTCTATAATTTACATTTGAATACTGGAATACTTTGACATTTATGAGTCTTACCTTCATTTCCTTTAGTAATTAATATATTCCCATTTCTTTTAATTGTAAGCACTTATTACACACATATTTACATAAGGGCATCTCACACCACCTGAAATTTAGCACTCTTAAACTCAGGTCTTAACCCAGCCTCCAAACTAGTCTTGCCTAGGGCCCTAATAATGACATCATATTCCTCCTATTGCAGTATCAAATAACATCTTTACATATATATCTTGATTTCACTCCTGGGACCCTCAGATCTGTTTTGCTATCTACAGATATCCTTAAAAATTTAACTAAGTCACTATCATTCTTCTGAATAAAATCCCGTGAAAGCTGTCAATTAACTTCAAATAAAATCTAACCTTATTACTATGATCTGGAAGCTCTGTTTGAGATGGGTTCTCCATATCTCTCCAAGCATAACTGTTCCCCTTTCCCTTAGTCTCAACACATTTGTGCCCAATAACTTTCTTTCATATTGTCAGGCAGTCAGTTCAGTCGCTCAGTTGTGTCTAACTCTTTGTGACCCCAGGAACTGCAGCATGCCAGGCCTCCCTGTCTATCACCACCTCCCAGAGTTCACCCAAACTCACGTGCATTGACTCAGTGATGCTATCCAGCCATCTCATCCTCTGTTGTTCCCTTCTCCTCCTGCCCCCAATCCCTCCCAGCATCAGGGTTTTTTCCATTGTTTCAACTCTTTGCATGAGGTGAGCAAAGTATCGGAGTTTCGGCCTCAGCATTAGTCCTTCCAATGAACACCCAGGACTGGTCTCCTTTAGGATGGACTGGTTGGATCTCCTTGCAGTCCAAGGGACTCACAAGAGTTTTCTCCAATACCACAGTTCAAAAGCATCAATTCTTTGGCGCTCAGCTTTCTTCATAGTCTAACTCACATCCATACATGACTACTGGAAAAACCGTAGCCTTAACTAGATGGACCTTTGTTGGCAAAATAATATCTCTGCTTTTGAATATGCTATATAGGTTGATCATAACTTTCCTTCCAAGGAGTAAAAGTCTTTTAATTTCATGTTGTAAAACACACTAATATATGCATGCATACTCAGTTATGTCAGTATCTTTGCAACTTTATGGACGTTAGCCTACCAAGCTCCTCTGTCCATTGGATTTCCTAGTCAGCTTATGTCTCCTGCAGTGCAGGCAGATTACCTACCACTACATCATCTGGGGAGGTGTTGTTTGATTGTTTTCCTTTGCACCAAATATTTGGCACAAGTCTTCTTAATTTCAATTTCCTATCTTCCACAGTAAAATATTGTGCTGTCATAGAAGTTTTCGTTTAAACTGGGACCATTCAAGAACTATCATTATTATCTACCTCTGCATTCTATCCATGTTTTCATGGACTTTATTGCAGTTTCTCATGTGCCTTCTCGACTCTAAGCTCCAAGAGGATAGAGACTAGACCTTGGGACTACATGATACAATTCCACTGCTTAGCATGGTATCTCACACACTGGAAGAAATGATGTGAATTTGTTGCTTTTAATTATGCATTATATATTATACCATCTTTAATAATTTTTTTAAAGAAAATATTGGTATTCTTTAGATACAATCTATGGGATGGTTGATTCAGTTTAGTTGCTCATTCATGTCTGAATCTTTGTGACACCATGGACTGCAGCAGGCTAGGCTTCCCTGTCCATCATCAACTCCCAGAGCTTGCTCAAACTAGTGTCCATCGAGTTGGTGATGCCATCAAAGCATCTCCTTCTCTGTCATGTCCTTCTCCTCCTGCCTTTGATCTTGCCAAGAATCAGGGTCTTTTCCAATAGGTAAGTTCTTCACATCAGGTGGCCAAAATATTGGAGTTTCAGCTTCATCATCTATCCTTCCAATGAATATTCAGGACTGATTTACTTTAGGATTGACTGGGTGAATCTCCTTGCAGTCCAAGGGATTCACAAGAGTCTTCTCCAACACCACAGTTCAAAAGAATCAGTACTTCGTTGCTCAGCTTTCTTTATAGTCCAACTCTCACATCCATACATGACTACTTGAAAAATCATTGCTTTGACTAGATAGACCTTCGTTGGCAAAATAACATCTCTACTTTATAATACACTGTCTAGGTTAGTCACGGGCTTCCCTAGTAGCTCAGCTGGTAAAGAATCCGCCTGCAATGAGGGAGACCTGGGTTCAATCCCTGGGTTAGGAACATCCCCTGGAGAAGGGAAAGACTACCCAATCCAGTATCCTGGCCTGGAGAATTCCTTGGACTGTATAGTCTGTGGGGTTGCAAGGAATCGGACACGACTGAGCAAGTGTCACTTTCACTAGGTTCAACATAGCTTTAATTAGAAGGAGCAAGTATCTTATAATTTCATGGCTGCAGTCACCATCTGTAGTGATTTTGCAGCCCCCCAAAATAAAGTCTGTCACCATTTATTTGCCATGATGTGATGTGACCACATGCTATGATCTTAGTTTGCTGAATGTTGAATTTTAAGAAAACTTTTTCACTCTCCTCTTTCCCTTTCATCAAGAAGCTCTTTAGCTCTTCTTCACTTTCTGCCATACAGGTGGTGCAATCTGTATATCTGAGGTTGTTAATATTTTTTTCAGGCAATATTGATTACAGCTGTGCTTCATCCAGCCCTGCATTTATCATGATGTACTCTGCATATAAGTTAAATAAGCAGAGTGACATTATACAGCCTTGATATACTCCTTTCCTAATTTGGAATCAGTCTGTTGCTCCAGGTCCAGTTCTAACTGTCACTCTTTGACCTGCATGCAGATTTCTCAGGAGCCAGATAAAGTGGTCTAGTATTCCCATCTCTTGGAGGATTTTCCAGTTTGTGATGATCCACATGATCAACTTAAGTCTTCATGTAATGAAGTAGCAATAGATGTTTTTTCTGGAACTCTCTTGCTTTCTCAATGATCCAGTGGATGTTGGCAATTTGATTTCTGGTCCCTCTGCCTTTTCTAAATCCAGCTTGTATATCTGGAAGTTCATGGTTCATGTACTACTGAAGCCCTTCTGGGAGAATTTTGAGTATTACTTTGCTAGTATATGAGATGAGTGCAATTGTGCAGTAGTTTTAACATTCTTTGGCATTGCCTTTCTTTGAGATAGGAATTAAAACTGACATTTTCCAGTCCTGTGGCCACTGTTGAGTTTTCCAAATTTGCTGGCATAATGAATGCAGCACTTTCACAGCATCATATTTTAGAACGTGAAATAGCTCAACTGGAATTCCATCACTTCCACTAGTTTTGTTCATAGTGATGTTTCCCAAAGCTCACTTGCCTTCACATTCCATGATGTCTGGTTCTAGGTTGGTGATCACACAATTGTGATTATCTGGGTCTAGTTTTTCTGTGTATCCTTGCCACCTCTTCTTAATATCTTCTGTTTCTGTTAGGTCCATACAGTTTCTGCCCTTTATTGTGCTCATCTTTGCATGAAATGTTCTCTTGGTGTCCCTGATTTTATTGAAGAGATCTCTTGTCTTTTCCATTCTAGTGTTTTCTTCTATTTATTTGTACTCATCATGGAATGAAGCTTTCTTATCTCTCCTTACTATTTTTTGGAACTCTGCATTCAAATGGGTATACCTTTCTTTTTATCCTTTGTTTTAGTGTCTCTTCTTTTCTCAGCTATTTGTAAGGCCTCCTCAAATAACCATTTTGCCTTTTCTCATCTCTTTTTCTTGGGGATGGTCTTGTTTCCTTCTTCCTGTACAATGTCATGAACCTCTGTCCATAGTTCTTAAGGGACTCCTGTTTATCAAATCTAATCCTTTAAATCTATTTCTCACTTCCACTGTATAATCACAAGGTATTTGATTTAGGTCATACTTGAATGGTCTAGTGATTTTCCTTGCTTTCTTCAACTTAAGTCTGAATTTTGCAATAAGTAGTTTATGATCTGAGCCACAGTCAGCTCCTAGCATTGTTTTTGCTGACTGTATAGAGTTTCTCCATCTTTGGCTGCAAAGAATGTAATCAATTTGATTTCAGTATTGACAATCTGGTAATATCCATGTGTAGAGTATTATTTTGTGTTGTTGGAAGAGAGTGTTTGCTATGCTTGGTGCGTTTTCTTGGAAAATTTTTGTTAGCCTTTGTCCTGCTTTATTTTGTGCTCCAAAGCCAAATTTACCTGTTACTTCAGGTATGTCTTGACTTTGTACTTTGTATTCTAGTACCCTATAATGAAAAGGACATCTTTTTTGGGTGTTAGTTCTAGAAGGTCTTGTAAGTTTTCATAGAAGTGTTCAACTTCAACTTCTTTGGCATTAATGGTTAAAACATAAACTTGGATTGCTGTCATACTGAATGGTTTGCCTTGAAAATGAACAAAGTTCATTATGTCAGTTTTGAGATTACACGCAAGAAGTGCATTCCATACTTTTTTATTGACTATGATGGCTACTCCATTTCTTCTAAGGGATTCTTGTCTGTGGTAGTAGATATAATGATCATCTGAGTTAAATTCACCCCTCCAGTCCATTTTAGTTCACTGATTCCTAAAATGCCAATGTTCACTCATGCCATCTTCTGTTTGAGCACGTCCAGTTTACCTTGTTTCATGGACCTATTATTCCAGGTTCCTGTGCAATATTGTTCTTGCAGCATAGGACTTTACTTCCATCAGCAGTCACATCCACAACTGGATGTTTTTGTTTTGTTTTGTTTTTGCTTTGACTGCATCTCTTCATTCTTTCTGTAGTTATTTCTCCAGCTGGATTTTGGGCATCTATCGATCTGGGGAGTTCATCTTTCAGTGTCATATCTTTTTGCCTTTTCATTCTGTTCATAGAGTTCTCAAGGCAAGAATACTGAAGTGGTTTGCCATTCCCATCTCCAGTGAACCACGTTTATTCAGAACTCTCCACCATGACTCGTTCATCTTGGGTGGCCCTAAATGGCATGGCTCATGGTTTCATTGAGTTAGACAAGGCTGTGAGCCATGTAATCAGCTTGATTAGTTTTCTGTGATTGTCGTTTTCATTCTTTCTGCTCCCTGAATGATAAGGATAAGAGGTTAACAAAAGCTTCCTGATTGGAGAGGGAGATTGAGGGGGAAACTGGTTCTTGTTCTGATGGACGGTGCCATACTCATTAAATCTTTAATCGAATATTTTATTAATGGGTGGGGCTAGTTTCCCTCCCTGTTGTTTGGCCTGTGACCAAACTATGGTGACGGTAATGAAGAAAATGGCAACCTGCTTCCAAAGGTCCCATGCATGCACTGCCACACTCAGTGTCCCCAACCGTGTAGCAGGTCTCCACAGACCCATTCCTCCCTGGAAATTCATGGACACTCACAGGCAAATCTGGGTCGGTCTCTTGCAGGATCACTGCTCTTCTCTCCTGAGTTAGATGACTTTTAATTATGTAATCAAAAGGTGAGTATACAGTAGAAGCTATCAAGGCCATCCAGGCCATCAAGTCTTCCCTCTCTGAAATCTTTATTATTAGCAAAATGACAAGTAGAAAGCAAATATACTCCTCTTCATTGATAGCAACATTACAAAATTGTTTACTATTTCCTCTTTCTTAGGTATTGTGATTACTCTGGTTTCCATTCACATTCTATCATTTTTTTTTTAATCTGAATTCTGCGATCATTTTGGTATCCTACATTTACCTCCCTTTTCCAGTTTTAGTAATCAGAGTGAGTTGAGATGATTTTGTTTACAATAGAAAATACAACTGAAAAAGATTTCTGAAACAGAAACATTTATTTCCTCATGTCAAATAAGATTCTGTGATAATAAGTTCCACATCTGTTTAGTTTAGTACTAAGTGCCAATATCAAAGACCAAAGTATATTTTGCATTTCTTTTCTGCCATTATCATTATGTTATTTAGTTTTCATCAATGTTACAAGGTGTCGGCAAGAGCAAGAAATATATCTTCACACACAAAATTCTAAAATCAAAACCAACATTAGCCATAGCCTTTTTAAATGCAAGAAAAATTAATCCCTCCAAATCACATAATATCAGACTTTGTCTCACATCTCACTGCCCAGCACTGGGTAGCATATTTTTTTCTAAGATAGCCATTTCATGAGAATTTACATGGCTGGTTGACACAAAATTATCAAGTTTCTGTGATGATATTTATTTCTGTGAACTATTTATTTGGCTTAAAGAAGAATGTGAATAGATGGAAAAATGAGCATCTTGAAAAGACATCTATTCATATATTTCAAAACACAGCTGATTCAATGTTATATAAAAATCAACATAAACAATACCGCTCAGTTTACTGGTTTGGGGGCATTGCTTTGTTTTGCATGATACTGAAACATAATGGATAAACCATTTTTTGTAGTCTTCTCTAAATTTATAGCTGAATCCCTATTCTACCCTAAACTATATGGTCCATCCATGATTTCTATATTCACCTTCTTAGGCTTTCTCACTTGACTCCCAACAGTAGATTAAATCAAAATTTGAAAATTCTTTTGTTCATTCAGAGACATAAATCATATGGTGACTTATTCCAACTCATTCTTTCCATAGATGAAGAAATTGTATAGAGAGAAATAGTAAATTACTTGATCAACATACAGGTGCTTCAAAATTAGTGTTTATAAATAAGGAAGTCTAAAAACCACTGACTTGGTACACCTAGAGAAAATTATTTTATTGTGTAAGGCAAAATATGCTGCCCTTATTAACTAAATGGTTTTTAAAACCTTAAGAGATGAATCAGCAGGAAAAAAAAATCATATTGTTTATTTACAAGGATACACCTCAATAAATTTACTCCCTGGAGACTTTCTCTAATTGTTTCTTCTCTGACTGCATCTTATTCTTAATACATATTCTTGAAATTGAAGACTGAAGTTTATCCTTCTTTTAATTAACACAATTGTATCAAATATTTTTAATATTTCACCATTCCTTTGGTTACAATATGAATAGATATTAAGCAATGTAGTTCAGATTGTTTGGCACTTTATAAAATTATTTTTGCTTGTTTTTTGGGCAATGTTTTTTTTGCACTGGGAGGTTAAACTTGCAATCAATAGAAATGTCATCAATATTTTGATAAGTTATATTAAAATACATAAAACAAGTAACCATATTTTCACAAGTTTTGAATCAACCAGGAAAGAAACTGAAACTATGATGAGAAAAACATCAGATAATTAAGCAACCAACTTTCTTGGCAAAACCAGAAGGAATAAAGAAGAGATTTCAAAGAAGATTTTTCAGGATGTCTGTCATGGTTAGAGGTAGAGCTCTGCAAGTAGATCATATATAAATGCCATTATAGATTCAATAAAAAAAAATAGAAGAGTTGAAAGTTGAATTTATGAAACTCAATGATCTATTGACATCATCAGCATTATTTTACTTTAAACTCACAACAGCTTTAAGAGTTTACGTTGTGCTCAAAGGAAAAAGAGAGTTTGTCCAGTTAATACTTGATAGAACAGAAATTTGTACTCAACTCACTTGATTCTAATATCTATGCAATCTGTAAGTGGTCCAATAATCTGTTGCAAAGTAGCATTAAGAAAGCAAAGGAGAAGACCTCTAGAAATAGAAAGTAATTTATGAAGTATTTTTCTAGTTCTTCACAGCCAGCTCTCAGGTTCCTATGTCACCACTTAACTTTAAATTGTCACAGTTATCAGGAAAATTTTCACACTATCAAATTGTTTGGGGAATTCATGATTTGAGGTTGTTCTCCTAGGATGGAGACCAGGTTAAATGTAATGTCTTAAAAGTCAAAGAACAGATTAACAAAAAAGGTGTAATTAAGAGGTGAAATAATTAAGATTGGACAGAGTGCTTATGGAAGATAATTACTGAATTACTGAGTAATTTCAATATTATTGGTTAGTTTTAACATGAATTTTTGAGAACATACTAGTTGAAATAAAACATATTTTCATGAAATAATTGAAGAGAAATACCAAGTAGAGTGAAAAAGAGCAAAATATAATTTGAATGAAAGTGTTTTCATGAATGAAATCTTCAAATTAATATTTTTTTGTCAGTTGAAAAAGAGGACGTGAAAATTGAATGACTCTGGATGCATGAGAATTGAAATAGGGCTAAGGAGAAGATGGGAATAGAGTGAAGGTAGGGAGAGGTCATTAAAGAGTAGAGATAATCACACTTTAAATGTGGAAGAAAATAGAAAACAATTGGTGACAAATGAGAAAAAAATTAAAAGATAATTTGAAAAAAAATAGTTTGGTCTGATGACACTCTTTTATTGATAAGTACACAGTGTGGTCATTAGTGAAGTGAGAGCAAAAAGAGAGTATTTTGAGTAAATTAGAGAAAGTCTGAAAGAGTTGTTGTAGAATAGCCAAGAGTGAATCAATTAAAGATGAAAAAACATTGCTCTCCAGATTTAACAATCTACTTGATATATGAACTTGTCAAGTTCCAAATAAAACAATGCTAAAATTTTTCTTGATTTCATTATAAACTGCTGAAAGTCAATTATATAAGACTGTGGAAAGAGGATATAGCATATAATTCAACCTCAGATGGACAATCTCCATGGACAACTTAATGAAAATATTTTTCCAGATGATGATAAAATCCTTTGTTCCATATATCCTACAGATTGAAAAATTAATGCTGTATTCCAGTAGTTATGTATGTATGTAAGAGTTGGACCTTAAAGAGGGCTGAGCACTGAAGACTTGATACTTTTGAACTACGATGTTGGAGAAGACTCTTGAGAGTTCCTTTGGACTGCAAGGAAATCAAACTATTCAATTCTAAAGGAAATCAGTCCTGAATATTCATTGGAAGAACTGAGGCTGAACCTGGAACTCCAATACTTTGGCCACCTGATGCGAAGAACTTACTTATTTCTGGGAAAAATTGAAGGCAGGAGGAGAAGGGGACAACAGAGAATGAGATGGTTAGATGGCATCACCAACTCAATGGACATGAGTTTGAGTAAACTCTGGGAGTTGGTGATGGACAGGAAGGCCTGGGGTCACAGAGAGTCGGACACAACTGATCAACTGAACTGAACTGAAGTACATTTCATTTATTCTTGCATTCCATTAAATGCAAGAAAGATTAGCTTAAGCATTTTGTAGATTTTCATTAGTCAGAAATATTTTAATTGGTGATCAAAGCAGGAAACCAAAATATCGCTAACAGGAAAACAACATAATCCAGCACTTATTTCTACCTATCACAGTAAGACTATGAAATAGAATACTTTCCCATAACCACCAAAATAGTTTTATTTATGGCAAAATGTAAAAAATTATTTAAGAGTACTTTTAGACTAACTTTGTCAACTGAAATTTTATGGATTCCAGGGAAAATACAAAAACATATTTAGAACCAAAGCACATGCTATTCTATTTGACACTTTGAATCTAATGTATATTTGTGTTTACTTAGGTTTTGTACTTCAGAGAAGTAGAGACACATTATTTTCTGATGAAGATCAGCATTAGCATCATTACTTTTTCAGCCAAAGAAAATGACAGAAAAAGTTTAACACTGCTGTTAAGACTTCATGACTTTTTCTTTTTTCAGGATGTGAAGACTTCAGTTCACCTTTGGTAATCTTTCTCTTTGTAAAGTCACTAAATGTTTCTTTTTATCTATGCAGATATAAAGCAGATGTTCTTGTTTGAAACAGAGTTATTGTATAAAGCAGAGGTCTGTAGAAATAAAAAGTACTTTCATGAGTTTGAAGATAAGTTTGCATGCTGAGATGTGAGATACTTCTCTTGATATCATGAATTATTGTGTATATGTGTATCATATACATGAGGAATGGCAATCATTCCTCACGTAATATAGAATTGCTGGCACAAACCTTTGGGCAAAAGCTATACAGGTTGAAGTTCACAATAAGAAGAGATTCAGTAAATTCTCCATAGAAAGTAGAAATGTCTTGATGTTTAAATAATGGAACCCTTGTGAAATTATTCTTATAGTGTGGACATGTGTTCTTATTGCCTTTGAATATGTGATTTATCAGTCATTGAAACTTTAAAGAACTTGAATGAGAAAGGAAATATATGGTGATATAACATGAGGGATAGTATATATACAATTACAAGAGCATCTTTATAAAATTCTTTTGAAAATAATGAATTTGTGAATAAGGGAGCTTCTAATAGGGATGCAAGAAGAATCTTAAATGCTTTAGTGTGAATATTGTATTATTTACATAGAAGGAGTAAGAAGATTTTGAAATATTTTGATAAGGGCAAATATAGACTTGTGTAAGAAAATTTTGAAATTCTAGACCTATTTCTTAAGGCTATCACAATATAGTAATATCTTAAATATCTTTAATTTCATGTAAAAGTAAAGATGAAAATTATATGTCCCCTGTGCTACATTTTCTTGGCCAATATCGTGGTCACTTGATGCAAAGAACTGACTCATTGAAAAAGACCCTGATGCTGGGCAAGATTGAAAGTGGGAGAAGAGGATGACAGAGGATGGGACTGCTGGATGGTATCACTGACTGAGTGGACATGAGTTTGAGCAAACTCCAGGAGATGATAAAGGACAGGGAGGTCTGGTATGCTCCAATTTATGGGATCACAAAGAGTGGGGCACAGCTGAGCAACTAAACCATGTTGTATTCAAGGAAAGTCATTGTTTTTCTCAACATAACTAACCTGTCTTGGTTCACATTACACCTTTCCGGGTGACTCAAGCTCCAATCAACTTAAACTATCTGAGGTCAGCTACAATGCTCTGTGGTGGCATGTATTTACTCCTGCCACCTGCCTCATTTAAAACCTCTCCCTATCCAACTCCATTCATTCAAACTACATAATTTTCTTTCAAGAACCATCTTAGTTCAGTTCAGTTCAGTTTCTCAGTTGTTTCCGACTTTTTGCAGACAGCTTTATTTTACTAATATTTGTTGATTTCCTAGCCAGATATAACTTCACTTTTTAATATTCATACCACTTTATTCTTCATTTATATATATTCTGTACATATTTACAGTAATAAAAGTGTTAATTTTATGGTTATTGACAATTTAAAAAGTATGTTTGCATATACTTATTTTATATGTCAGGCAGTGATCATGAAAAATTAAACTTTTAATAGTCAACTACTTAAGGGTACAAGAACATGCTATTTACTTTATGAGTGTATGAGACATTGATTAATGAACAAAATTAATGTTTCTTAGAAACTTTAGAGAAAACATACTTGTTCCAATAAGTAATTACAATTTAGTTATTCTTAATATGCATAAAACCAAACAATTCAAAACTGCTTTTGGTAGGGTAAAAAAATTTGTTTAACTAATTTTTACTTAGATGGAGTTATAGACAGTAAAAAAAGATAGTTTTCTCACTTCTCAGCCCAGGCTAAATTTGAAAAATTGAAGATTGATTTTTATCTGAAAACTAATTAGAAGGAATCTCATTAAAATCATCCTTAGATTTTTTCTTTTTTAATTCTCTGAGCTGGTAATTACTCTTTAATCAAGTTGACAATACTAGATGCTATAATAAAGATCAAAGTGACAAATTTTTATTTTAATATTACTTTGTTCTTTTCAATTTTGTAATTAGAGAAGGCTTACTGCTAAAAGTAAAAATTTACTTTGTATTTAAGGAACTAATTAAGATTGTAGAGAGAACTGTTATTATCATGATTAACAAGCATTTTTAGTTTACATAAAAAGAAAACAATATTTATTGATGTAAAATTAAATTTAATAAAAAAGTTATCTATACACACAAATATGTTCAGTGAAAAAAAAATAAAAATTATGGGAAACCACATTTACAGAAAACTAAAAAAACTATCACTTGGATCACAGCTGTGTCTAATTAAATGAAAATAAGAGCCATGCCATGTAAGGTCAACCAAAATGGGCGGCTAATGGAGGGTTCTGACAAAATGTGGCCCACTGGAGAAAGGAATGGCAAACCACTTCAATACTCTTGCCTTGAAAACCCCATGAACAGTATGTAAAGGAAAAAATAATAAGACACTGAAAGAGGAACTCCCCAGGTCAGTCAGGTAAGTTCAGTTCAGTTGCTCAGTCATGTCTGACTCTTTGTGACCCCATGAATTGCAGCACACCAGGCCTCCCTGTCCATCACCAACTCCTGGAGTTCACTCAGACTCATGTCCATTGAGTCTGTATGCCATTCAACCATCTCATCCTCTTGTCGTCCCCTTCTCCTTCTGCTCTCAATCCTTCCGAGCATCAGAGTATTTTCCAGTGAGTCAGTTCTTCACATGAGGTGGTCAAAGTATTGGAGTTTCATCTTTTAGTCCTTCCAATGAACAAGGACTGGTCTCCTAAAGGATGGACTGGTTGGATTTCCTTGCAGTCCAAGGGACTCTCAAGAATCTTCTCCAGCACCACAGTTCAGAAGCATCAGTTCTTCAGTGTTGAGCTTTCTTCACAATCCAACTCTTATATCCATACATGGCCACTGGAAAAACCATAGCCTTGACTAGAAAGACATTTGTTGGCAAAGTAATATCTCTGCTTTTCAATATGCTATCTAGGTTGGTCATAATTTCTTTCTATGAGTAAATGTCTTTTAATTTCATGGCTACAATCGGCATCTGCAGTGATTTTGGAGCCCAAAAAACTAAAGTCAGCCACTGTTTCCACTGTTTCCTCAACTATTTCCCATGAAATGATGGGACCAGATGCCATGATCTTAGTTTTCTGAATGTCGAACTTTAAGCCAACACTTTCACTCTCCTTTTTCACTTTCATCAAGAGGTTTTTTAGTGCCTCTTTACTTTCTGTCATAAGGCTGGTGTCATCTGCATATCTAAGGTTATTGGTATTTCTCCTGGCAATCTTGAATCCAGCTTGTGTTTCTTCCAACCCAGCATTTCTCATGATGTAATCTGCATATAAGTTAAATAAGCAGGGTGACAATATACAGCCTTGATGTACTCCTTTTCCTATTTAGAACTAGTTTGTTGTTCCATGTCCAATTTAATTGCTGCTTCCTGACCTGCATATATATTTCTCAAGAGGCAGATAAAGTGGTCTTGTATTCCCATCTCTTTCAGAATTTTCCACAGTTTATTGTGATCTACACAGTCAAAGGCTTTGGCATAGTCAAGAAAGCAGAAATAGATGTTTTTCTGGAACTGTCTTTTTTCCATGTTCCAGCAGATATTGGCAATTTAATATCTGGTTCCTTTGCCTTTTCTAAAAACCAGCTTGACCACTGAAAGTTCATGATTTACGTATTGCTGAAGCCTGGCTTGGAGAATTTTGAATATTATTTTAGTAGTGTGTGAGAAGAGTGCAGCTGTGCAGTAGTTTGAGCATTCTTTGACATTGCCTTTCTTCGGGATTGGAATGAAAACTGACCTTTTACAGTCCTGTGACCACTGCTGAGTTTTCCAAATTTGCTGACATATTGAATGCAGCACTTTCACAGCATCATCTTTCAGGATTTGAAATAATTCAACTGGAATTCCATCACCTCCTGTTGCTTTGTTCATAGTGATGCTTTCTAAGGCACACTTGGCTTCAAATTACAGGATGTTTGGCTCTAGATGAGTGATCACACCATCGTAATTATCTGGGTCATGATGCTTATTTTGTACAGCTCTTCTCTGTATTCTTGCCACCACTTCTTAATATCTTCTGCTTCTGTTAGGTCCATACCATTTCTGTCCTTTATTGAGCCCATCTTTGCATGAAATGTTCTCCTGGTATCTTTGATTTTCTTGAAGAAATCTCTAGTCTTTCCCATTCTGTTGTTTTTCCTCTATTTCTTTGCATTGATCACTGAGGAAGACTTTCTTATCTCTCCTTGCTATTCCTTGGAACTCTGCATTCAGATACTTATATCTATCCTTTTTCTCCTTTGCTTTTTGTTTCTCTTCTTTTCCAGCTATTTGTAAGGTCTCCCCAGACAGCCATTTTTCTTTTTTGCATTTCTTTTCCATGGGGATGGTCTTCATCTCTGTTTCCTGTACAATGTCATGAATCTCCTTCCATAGTTCATCAGGCACTCTGTCTATCAGATCTAGTCCCTTAAAACTATTTGTCACTTCCACTGTATAATCATAAGGGATTTGATTTAGGTCATACTTGAATGATCTAGTGGCTTTCCCCACTTTCTTCCATTTAACTCTGAATTTGGCAATAAAGAGTTTATGATCAGAGCTGCAGTCAGCTCTCAGTCTTGCTTTTGCTCATTGTATAGTGCTTCTCCATTTTTGGCTGCAAAGATTATAATCAATCTGATTTCGGTGTTGACCATCTGGTGATGTCCATGTGTAGACTCTTTTTTGGGTGTTAGTTCTAAAAAGTCTTGTAAGTCTTCATAGAATCGTTCAACTTCAGCTTCTTCAGCATTACTTGTTGGGGCATAGGCTTATATTACCATGACACTGAATGGTTTGCCTTGGAAACGAACAGAGTTCATTCTGTCATTTTTGAGATTACATCCAAGTACTGCATTTCAGACTCTTTTGTTTACCATGTTAGCTACTCCATTTCTTCTGAGGGATTCCTGCCTACATTAGTAGGGATAATGGTCATCTGAGTTAAATTCACTCATTCTAGTCCATTTTAGTTCACTGATTCCTAGAATGTTGATGTTCACTCTTGTCATCTCCTGTTTGACCACTTCCAGTTTGCCTTGATTCATGGACCTGACATTCCAGGTTCCTATGCTATATCACTTTCTACAGCATTGGACCTTGCTTCTATCACCAGTCCCATCCACAACTGGGTTTTGTTTTTGCTTTGGCTCCATCCCTTCATTCTTTCTGGAGTTATTTCTTCACTGATCTCCAGTAGTTATTGGGTACCTACCAACCCAGGGAGTTCCCCTTTCAGTACTCTATCATTTTGCCTTTTCCTACTGTTCATGGGGTTCTCAAGGCAAGAATACTGAAGTTGTTTGACATTCCTTTCTCCAGTGGACCACATTCTGTCAGACCTCTCTACCATGACCCTCCCATCTTGGGTGGCCCCACCTGGCATGGCTTAGTTTCATTGGTTAGACAAGGCTGTGGTTTGTGTGATCAGATTGGCTAGTTTTCTGTGATTATTGTTTCAGTATGTCTGCCCTCTGACACCCTCTCATAACACCTACCGTCTTACTTGATTTTTTCTTACCTTGGATGTACGTATCTCTTCACAGCTGCTCCAGCAAAACACAGCTACTTCTCCTTATCTTGGTTGAGGGATATTTCCTCAAGGCCACCCCTCCTGACCTTGAACGTGGAGTGCCCAATAAGCTCCTGGAAAAGGGCGGAGAAATAGCTCCTGAAAGAATGAAGAGGCTGAACCAAAGTATAAATAACACCAAGTTGTGGATGTGGCTGGTGATATAAATAAGTTCAGTGCAGGTCAGTCACTCAGTCGTGTCCAACTCTTTGTTATACCATGAATCATAGCATGCCAGGCCTCTCTATCCATCAACAACTCCTAGAGTTCAGTCAGACTCACATCCATTGAGTCACTGATGCCATCCAGCCATCTCATCCTATGCCGTCTCCTTATCCTGCCTTTAATCTCTCCCAGCATCAGAGTCTTTTCCAATGAGTCAACTCTTCTCATGAGGTGGCCAAAGTACTGGAATTTCAGCTTTACCATCATTCCTTCCAAAGAAATCCCAGGGCTGATCTCCTTCAGAATGGACTGGTTGAATCTCCTTGCAGTCCAAGGGACTCTCAAGAGTCTTCTCCAACACCACAGTTCTAAAGCATCAATTATTTGGTGCTCAGCCTTCTTCACAGTCCAACTCTCACATCCATACATGACCAATGGAAAAACCATAGCCTTGACTAGATAGACTTTAGTCGGCAAAGTAATGGCTCTGCTTTTGAATACGCTATCTAGGTTGGTCATAACTTTTCTTCAAAGGAGTAAGCGTCTTTTAATTTCATGGCTGCAGTCACCATCTCAAGTGATTTTGAAGCCCCCCAAAATAAAGTTTGACACTGTTTCCACTGTTTCCCCATCTATTTCCAATGAAGTGATGAGACTGGATGCCATGATCTTCATTTTCTGAATTTTGAGTTTTAAGCCAACATTTTCACTCTCCTCTTTCACTTTCATCAAGAGGCTTTTGAGTTCCTCTTCACTTTCTGCCATAAGGGTGGTGTCATTTGCATATTTGAGGTTACTAATATTTCTCCCGACAATCTTGATTCCAGCTTGTGGTTCTTCCAGTCCAGCGTTTCTCATGATGTACTTTACATATAAGTTAAATAAGCAGAGTGACAATATATAGCCTTGACATACTCCTTTCCTATTCCGAACCAGTCTGTTGTTCCATGTCCAGTTCTAATTCCTGCTTCCTGCCCTGCATACAGATTTCTCAAGAGGCAGGTCAGGTGGTCTGGTATTCCCATCTCTCTCAGAATTTTCCACAGTTTATTGTGATCCACACAGTCAAAGGCTTTGGCATAGTCAAGAAAGCAGAAATAGAGTTTTTTTGGAATCTCTTGCTTTTTCCATGATCCAGTGGATGTTGGCAATTTGATATCTGATTCCTTTGCCTTTTCTAAAACCAGCTTGAACATCAGGAAATTCACAGTTCACGTACTGCTGAAGCCTGACTTGGGAGAATTTGGAGCATGACTTTACTAGCATGTGAGATGAGTGCAATTGTGTGATAGTTTGAGCATTCTTTGGCATTGCCTTTCTTTGGGATTGGAATGAAAACTGACCTTTTCCAATCCTGTGGCCACTGCTGAGTTTTCCAAAGTTGCTGGTATATCTAGTGCAGCACTTTCACAGAATCCTCTTTCAGGATTTGAAACAGCTCAACTGGAATTCCATCACCTCCACTAGCTTTGATCGTAGTGATGGTTTCAAGGCCCACTTGGCTTCACATTCCAGGATATCTGGCTCTAGATTAGTGATCACACCACCATGATTTTATGCACTGTGAAGATCTTTTTTGTGCAGTTCTTCTGTGTATTCTTGCCACCTCTTCATAATATCTTCTGCTTCTGTTAGGTCCATACCATTTCTGTCCTTTATCGAGCCCATTTTTGCATGAAATATTCCCTTTGTATCTCTAATTTTCTTGAAGAGATCTCTAGTCTTTCCACTTCTGTTCGTTCCCTCTATTTCTTTGCACTGCTCACTGAAAAATGCTTTCTTACCTCTTCTTGCTATTCTCTGGAACTCTGCATCCAGATGCTTATATCTTTCCTTTTCTCCTTTGCTTTTCACCTCTTCTTTTCACAGCTGTTTGTAAGGCCTCCCCAGATAGCCATCTTTATTTTTTGCATTTCTTTCCCATGGGGATGGTCTTGATCCCTGACTCCTGTACAATGTCATGACCTCATTCCATAGTCCATCAGGCACTATATTTATCAGATCTAGGCCCTTAAATTTATTTGTCACTTCCACTGTATAATCATAAGGGATTTGATTTAGGTCATACCTGAATGGTCTAACGGTTTTCCCTACTTTCTTCAATTTAATGTCAGATGCTATAAACAGCAACATTGCTTAGGAAGCTGGAATGTTTGGTCTACGAATCAAGGTAAGTTGGAAGTGGTCAAAGAGGAGATGGTAAGAGTAAACATCAACATTTTAGGAATCAGTGAATTTAGATTGACCAGCATGGGCAAGTTTAATTCAGATGATCATTATATATATAAATGTGTCAAGAACCCCTTAGAAAAAATGGAGTAGCTCTCATAGTCAGCAGACGAGTCTGAAATGCAGTACTTGGATGCAATCTCAAAAATGGCAAAATGATCCCCATTTATTTCCAAGGCAAGCCATTCAGTATAACAGTAATCCAAGTCTATGCCCTGACCATTAAAGCTGAAGAGCTGAAGTTCAACGGTTCTATGAAGACCTACAAGATTCTAGAACTAACACCTCCAAAAGATATCCTTTTGATTATAGGAGACTGGAATGCAAAAGTAGGAAATCAAGAGTTTCCTGGAGTAACCTTTGGAGTACAAAATGAAGCAGCAGAAAGGCTAACAGAGTTTTGTGAAGAGAATACACTAGTCATAGCAAACACCCTCTTCCAACAATGCAAGAGAAGATTATACACATGGGCATCACCAGATGGTCAATACCAAGACTGGATTGATTGTATTCTTTGCAGCCAAAGATGGAAAAGTTCTAAACAGTCTGCAAAACAAGACAGAAGCTGACTGTGGCTCAGATCATGAATTCCTTATTGTCAAATTCAGATTTAAATTAAAGAAGGTAGGCAAACCACTAGATCTCTCATGTATGACTTAATTCAAATCCCTTATGATTGTAAAGTGGAAGTGAGAAAAAGATGCACGGGATTAGATCTGATAGAGTGCCTGAAGAACTATGGGCTAAGGTTCATGACATTGTACAGGAGGCAGGGATCAAGACCCTTCCCAAGAAAAAGAAGTGCAAAATGGTTTTCTGAGAAGGCCTTACAAATACCTGTGTATAGAGGAGAAATGAAAGGCAAGGGAGAAAAGGAAAGATACACCCATTTGAATGCCAAGTTGCAATGAATAGAAAGGAGAGATAAGAAAGACTTCCTCAGTGCTCATGCAAAGAAATAGAGAAAAACAATAGAATGGGAAAGACTAGAGATTTCTTTAAGAAAATTAGAGATACTAAGGGAACATTTCATGCAAAGATGGGCACAATGAAGGGCAGAAATGGTATGGACCTAAGAGAAGCAGAATATATTAAGAAGAGGTAGCAAGAATACCCAGAAGAACCATACAAAAAAGATCTTCACCACCCAGATAATTACAATGTTATGATCACTCACCTAGAGCCAGACATTCTGGAGTGTGAAGTTGAGTGGGCCTTAGGAAGAATCTCTGTGCATAAAATTAGTGGAGGTGATGGAATTCCAGTTGAGCTATTTCAAATTCTAAAAGATATTGTTGTGAAAGTGATGCACTCAATATGCCAACAAATTTGGAAAACATAGCAGTGGCCACAGGACTGGAAAAAGTCAGTTTTCACTCCAATCCCAAAGAAAGGCAATACCAAAGAATGCTCAAATTATCACGCAGGTGCATTCACCTTATATGCTACCAAAGTAGTGCTCAAAATTCTCTAATACAGGCTTCAATAGTCAGTGACCCTTGAACTTCCAAATGTTCAAGCTGGTTTTAGAAATGGCAGAGGAACCAAAGGTCAAATTGCCAACATCTGTTGGATCATTAAAAAAGCAAGAGTATTCCAGAAAAATATCTACTATGCCAAAGCCTTTGACTGTGTGGATCACAATAAACTGGAAAATTCTGAGAGAGATGAGCATACCAGATGAACTTACCTGCCTCTTAAGAAACCTATCTTCCATTCAGGAAGAAACAGAACAAGACATGAACAACAGATTGCTTACAAATTGGGAAAGAAATATGTCAAGGCTGTATATTGTCACCCTGGTTATTTAACTTCTATGCAGAGTATATCATGTGAAATCACATGCTGGATGAAGCAGAACTGGAATCATGATTGCCAACTGAAATATCAGTAACTTCAGATATGCAGATGACACTATCCTTATGGCAGCAAGTGAAGAGGAACTAAAGAGATTCTTCATGAAGGTGATAAAGGAGACTTTAAGAGTTGTCTTAAAACTCAACATTCAATAAACTAAGATCTTGATGTTTGGTCCCATCACTTCATGGCAAATAGATGGGGAAAAACTGACAATAGTGACAGACGTTATTTTCTTAGTCTCCAAAATCACTGCAGATGTTGACTGCAGCCATGAAATTAAAAGACGCTTGCTCCTTGTAAGAAAATCTATGGTAAACCTAGACAGCATATCAAAAAGCAGAGATATTACTTTGACAACAAAGGTCCGTCTAGTCAGTTCAGTTCAGTTAAGTCTCAGGTGTCACTGACTCTTTGCGACCCCATGAACCACAGCACGCCAGACCTCCCTGTCCATCACCAACTCCCCGAGTTTTCCCAAACTCATATCCATTGAGTCAGTGATACTATCCAACCATCTCATCCTCTGTCAGCCCCTTCTTCTCCTGCCCTCAATCTTTCCTAGCATCAGGGTCTTTTCCAATGAGTCACCTCTTCACATCAGGTGGCCAAATTATTGGAGTTTCAGCTTCAACATCAGTCCTTTCAATGAATGCCCAGGACTGATCTCCTTTAAGATGGACTGGTTGGATTTCCTTGCAGTCCAAGGGACTCTCAAGAGTCTTCTTCAACACCACACTTCCAAAGCATCAGTTCTTTGGGGCTCAGCTTTCTTCACAGTCCAACTCTCACATCCATACCATCTATTCAAAGTTATGGTTTTTCCAGTAGGCATTTATGGATGCAAGATTTGGACTATAAAGTAAGCTGAATGCCAAAGAATCGATGCTTTTTAACCATGGTATTGAAGAAGACTCTTAAAGAGTCCCTTGGACTTAAGGAGATTAAGCCAGTCAATGCTAAAGGAAATCAGTCTTGACCATTCTTTGAACGAACTGATGCTGAAAATGACGTTCCAATACTCTGGCCTCTTGATGGCAAGGACCAACTCATTGGAAAAGACCCTGATGCTGGGAAAACTGAAGGCAGAAGGAGAAGGGTGTGATAGAGGATGAGATGGCTGGTGGCATCACTCACTCAATGGACAGGAGTTTGATCGATCTCCGGTCGCTGGTGATGGGCAGGGAAGCCTGGCGTGCTGCACTCCATGGGGTCGCAAAGAGTCAGACACTATTGAGTGACTGGACTGAACTGAGTGCTACCTGGGAAGCCCACATCTTATAAACCTTAATATTTTGATTAAGAATAATTTAAACTTGTATTTATGTATTAGAATTTTGTAGGAAAAAAGGATCACTTGGAAAATATATATAAATATAAAGAGGGTTATATTAAGAAAAAGCTCATGCAGTTAGGAAGGCTGAGAAATTTTACCATCTGCTGTCTGAAAGTTGGAATCATAGGAAAGCCAGTGGTGTAATTCAGTCTAACTCTTAAGGCCTGAGAACTAGAGAGACTGATCATATAAATTCCAGCCTGGATATGAATATTTAAGGGAAAAATAGGATTTTTTCCCCCATTGCAAGCAACTGGAGAGAAAGGAAATTTTTCCTTTCTCAATTTTTGTTTGGTTTTTTTTGTTTGTTTGTTTGTTTTTGTTTTGTTTTATTGTTGTTCAGGCCCTTGGTTTAGATTAAGTGATGCTCTCCCACTTTCAGATGGCAAAATGATTCATAAGTCTGCTGATTCAAATACTAATTTTATTCATAAACATCCTTAAAACACATTCAAGAGTGATGTTTAATCACGTATCTGTGTATCTTATGATCCTGTTAAGTTGGCATGAAATTAACTGTCACAGTGTGTGCCATACATTTGTAAAAGAGTATGCATTATTAGTGATTTTTTTTTCACAAATTAAACACACCTTTCCAGTATACAAATCAAGAAACAGAACATTCAGTTCAGTTCAGTTCAGTCGCTCAGTCGTGTTCGATTCTTTGCGACCCCATGAATCGCAGCACCCGAGGCCTCCCTGTCCATCATCAACTCCCAGAGTTCACTCAAACTCACGTCCATTGAGTCAGTGATACCATCCAGCCATCTCACCCTCTGCTGTCCCCTTCTCCTCCTGCCCCCAATCCCTCCCAACATCAGACTCTTTTCAGGGTTCATAAATCTTTTCTTCTGTTCTCTTCCACAATTTACTTACTTCTCACTTCCCAGCTAAGGCTAAATGTTATTTTGACTTTTAACAACATAGAATAGTTTTGCCTGGTTTTGACTTTTGTATGCAACAGAAACTGTACTTTGTCTATTCTTCCATCTACTGTTTATTTACTCAACTTTATGTGCAAGAAAAAGAGAATGTGATCATTGAGTTGAAAAAAATCAAGTAAATTATTGAAAGTTTAAGAAAACTGTTTAAATTTCCCTTTTTTTCTTTCATTTATATTATAAAATGTATAAATTTGTACCCTTAAAACCCTAAATCCAATAACTAGAAAAAATATTAATTCACTAGTTAAAACTATTATAAAAACTCAAAGAAATAAATTTACAGATATAAAACAAGTAATTCCAATATATTGTCATGATACCACTGATTTCTTTTTTTTACATTTGTGAACAAGTTTGATATATATTTAAAATTTATTTTTAACTGGAGGATAACTGATTTATAATATTTTGTTGGTTTCTGCCATAAAGTAACATGAATCATACATAAGTATACATAAATCCCCTCATTCTTAAACATTTCTCCCACCTTCCACCCCATCCCACTCCTTCATGTTGTCACAGAACTCTGGATTTGAGCTCCCTGTGTCATACAGCAAATCTCCACTGGCTATCAATTTTATATGGTAGTATACCATTAATTTCTTTATCTTAAATTTACACTAAAATTTAATTCAAGGATTAAAATCATCTTTAAGGTTTCTGAGAAGATTGAGTTACTTCCAGCATCAATTATCACTTATAACAAGTCTATGTCTATCTTTATATTTAGCATATGAAGAATCATTTGGAATTCTATTTTTCTCTCTTTATCTTTTTATAGAATTTTAGAGGGAACTAAAACACCAGCCTAACATTTATAAATATAAATATGAATGGTTATTATTATAAAGTTAATTATGACCATAACATTTATTTTCACACACATAAATGCTTAGTTCTTAGCATTTCTTATTTTATTCAGATAGTTCAAAGATCTGAAATCATGTGTTCTATTCTGGTTATACAGAATAAACTGTAGCTCTGTTACTCAGGAAACAATAATTTCAATCAGAGCCTCTTCTTGTTACATACCTAATTAGCTTAATTGATTATATATGAGGCATCTCAAAACGAGCATGGAAAAAACAGAGCTTTTTATTTATGAGAATACAGATCTATAGTGAAGAGTATAGAATATTTGAAATGATAAATAATGAACATACATTTATGTATCATTATATATAATATTTTCTTATTAAATCTTTTTTCAAATAGTTAGTTGTTGAATAAAAATAAAACAATGAAAATATATGTATATATAGGTAAAACATAAGATAATAGTTTCATCAGGAATAAAGGGGAAAACTTGAACTACTTATGTTATTTGGGAAGCCATATAATACCAATTAAAGGTGCATTGTGACAAGGTAAAATGCATACTTCAAACCCTTAAACAATCACTGAAATAACAAAATAAAGAGTTACACCTAATAAGGCAAGAAAGGGGAAAAAGCAGATTTACTAATAATTTTTTATTCCATTTATTCAAAGAAAAATTTAAAAAATATATTAGAGAGAAATGGTATAAAGATCAGATAGGACTAATATAAAAATAAATAATAGACTTAAATCTAAATACATTAGTAAATGAATTAATTGTAAACAGTATAAATAACCCATTTAAGTTTCATACTAAGAAAAAAACTGCAATATCAAACTGCATTATAAGGAAAACACATTTAATATTAATATACCTAAATGCATAAAAAAATAAAAACACATATATGTTGTAACACAAATTATGTATAATTAAGCACAAAACAATTATGTAAACTTTTTATATGATGTTCAAATCTAATTGGTGGCCCCATGTTTCTTTTCTTTTTTTAATGAATCTAGGAATAATAACTTTAAGGTCTAGAATTTTTATAAGGATAAAGAGAAAAACAAATGGATTTCTAATGTGTAATTTCAAAATACTCACAAAGAATGTTTTATCTTTATTTTACTAAGATGCTTAATCTTTGATTGATATATAATTTCAGGAGGGGAAATATAAACCAATAGAGCATCCTTTAACTTAACTTTCAAGTTATTTACAGTCAAAGGTGGTATCCTAATAAAAACATCAATGTATATAAGTAAAACTCTTTGTGACCCCAGGAATTGTAGCCTACCAGGTTCCTCTGTCCATGGGAACTTCCCAACGCAGGCATTGAGCCCAGGTATCCTGCATTGTAGGCGTAATTTTTCCTATCTGAGCCACCAGGGAAGTCCAAGAATACTGGAGTGGGTAGCCTATCCCTTCTGCAGAGGGTCTTCCTGAAGAGGGATCAAAATGGGGTCTTCTGCATTGCAGGATGATTCTTTACCAGCTGAACTATGCAGAAAGCTCAAATAATTAGAAAAGACCATGATGATGGGAAAGATTGAAGGCATGAGGAGAAGGAGATGACAGAGGATGAGATGTTTGGATGGCATCAGTCACTCTGAACATGAGTTTGAGCAAGCTCAGGGAAATGGTGAAGGACAGGGAAGCCTGGCGTGCTGTTGTTCATGGGGTTGCAAAGAGTTGGACATGACTGAGCAACTAAACAACAACAAAATATATAAGTCCCTTTGTAATTTTCAGTAACTTAACTATGTCATTCTGAATAAGCTATGACCTGTTAATGTACCAAGTAAGACCTGGAAATCTATTAAGAAGTACTCTTTAAACACAGATCTTGTTATCAAATTATTAGCAGATTAGTGAAAGATGCAGTCAATTTGGCAAGATCACCAATCTTGTGACTTTTTCTTGGCAGCAAAATCAAGATATATTTTAGCTGCCATAAGAAAACAGGAGAAGGGAAATGACCTTAAACTGAGAAAGGCAATAATACAATTTCCATTGACATGTAACATGAGTTTTAATGAACAGGAGTAATTCAGAAAAGTTTAAAAGAGGAAAGGGGCTTCCCTCATGGCTTAGATGGTAAAGAATCTGCCTGAAATGTTGGAGACCTGGGTTTGATCCTTGGATCAGGAAGATCCACTGGAGAAGGAAAAGGCTACTCACTCCAGTATTCTTGCCTGGTGAATTCCATGAACAGAGGAGCCTGGTGGGCTACTCATCATGATTCAGGGGTAATGATGAGTCAGACATGCTTGAGTGATTAACACACACACACCAAAGGGGAAGAGTACCTATCAGAGAACAGAAATAGCTTCTGCCAAAAATTGGAGAAAATAAAGAGCAGAGTCTACGAGTCTAGAGAGTAGGAAACTTTTTAGGACAAGTGGAATAGAGTATGCTATGTAAGATCAATGTATTCAGTAAACAAATCATGAGGCCTTCCATTTGCCATGCATACTTTTTATTTCATTTCTAACTTTTGCATTTTCCATTTTATTTATTTATTTTTTCAAACACCTCACATTACTTCTACAGGTGTCAATGGAGAAAAATATATGATTTCGAATATTTTGTTTCAGCTTATCTAATTGCTCACATGGAAATCTTGGCAAGGTCCCTTAGCTTATTTGAGGTTTTGAAACTTCATTTGGTAAATTAGCATAATTATATATGTATATCTGCCAATAATACAAAAAAAAAATCATTAATTGCAGTGTGAGAAATTACTCTAGAGAAGTCAACATTCTGTATAGGCTTAAAGAAGCATTATTAATCATTGCTAACATTTTCAGTAAGTAATTACATATTTTTGACAAACCAGAAATACTATCAATTGAAATTAATGAGACAAAGAGCAAAGAAAAAGTTTTTAAACCATATGCAATATAGATAGCCAGGGGGCAATTTGCTATGTATGCAGGAAACTCAAACCTGGTGCTCTGTGACAATGTAGAGGGTGGGATGGGGTGGAAGGTGGAAAAGAGGTTCAAGAGGGAATGGACATATGTATACCTATGGCTGATTCATGTTGATTCATGACAGAAACCAACACAATATTTAAAGCAATTACCTCCAATTAAAAATAAATTTAAAAAATAGTATCTTAAATAGTATTTGTATTTCCCAAATAATTACTCTTTTATAAAAGTTAAAGAGATTTTAGGATTGCTGATAAGTTATTTTAAATTACCTGTTGTCAAGGTAACCTGTTTTTTGGGATTTGTGGTAGAAGGGATTTTTCCAAATCAGAGTCTGAGTCTCCATGGGTGTTAAGTCAGATAACCACCTGCTACATCATAGATCTGTTTCTTGATTCTGTTCTCTAAAGAAAGAGGTATTGTTTAAACAATATATAGAATACCTCCAAACTATGAGATAGCTCTTTAAATAACATTATTTTATGAATAGAGACACAAATGCCTTTAGATTGATATGATAAAAATGTGTATATGATTATAAGCTAAATATCTTTGAACAAAAATTTGCCTTTGCTGTAGAACAAATGTGACACAAACCAAAGAAAGACAAACTGTCATGAAAGCTGTTATAAACTACACACAACTACATCAATATGATTATAAATTCAGGTAACCCAAAGAGAATTTTGATATAGACATCAAAATTGATTTTATAGTAATTAGATCCAAAGTGTGTATTTTTCATCTTTTAGAAGATAAAAATGTATCATTAATTATAGTTGAATCCAACTAGATCATGTCACATAAGCACAGTGTATCAATAATTGGCAAATGAAAATTATAGGGGAAATGATTCTGGTTTAGAAGGCCTAAATGTGGATTTGGCTACTATGACAATTTAAAAAGATTCATAACAGACTGAACAGCTTATTATTTTTTTTATGTTTGACAAGAAATAAATTTTGCAGGAAATTTCCTCTGATGGTTGCGGAGTAAGCTGGTTTAAGCAATGTTTTTACAGAAATAGTTCCTTATTATTAGATGCATCCTATGAACATTTGAACAAGTTATTCTCTGCCAATTTATACCCTCTTTGTAAAAACAGATAAATCTCATTGTGGACACTTGAAAAGACACTATGTTTCTAAGGTCAAACTAAAATCACATTGACAAAATAATATGAGCATGCACAGTCAGAAGGCAAAGAATCTATTTCCATGTCAACGAAGTAAAGAGGAAATTAAATTTTATGCTAATTTATATCTTGGTCATTTTTATTTCATACTGAAGCAAAATCGAAGGCTTGTTAATTATAACTTGGAAAATGTATTATACACCTGTTAGTATTTCCTATTTAAATCATACTAGTGAATGTAGATTTTCAGTTCTGATTTTAATAAATTCTCTTGGACATAATTTTTAGTAAGTTTATAATCAATTTATTGCAATTCATAGTTTCATTGATATCTTAAAAGATTCAAATGATAAACATCTTTGACCTTTAACTTTAAAAAATAGGGCTTCCCTGGTGACTCATTTGGGGAAAAATCTGCCTACAGGTTCAGTCACTGATTTGGGAAGACTTTGTACCAAGGAGCAAGTAAGCCCCAAGCCCCTGTGCCAAAACTGCTGAGCCTGTGCTCTAGATTCCAGGAGCCACAGCCAGTGAGCCAGGTGCCCTAGAGCTTGTGCTCTCCAACAAGAGAAATCACCACAATGAGAATCCTGCACACTGCAACTAGAGAGTAAACCTCGCTTGTCACAACTACAGAAAAGCCTGTGCAGCAACAAAGACCCAACATGGTCAGAAATAATTCTTAAATAAATAGTTTTAAAAATTGAATCTGTTCATTTAAGTGTTAGCTTTGTATCTCTGCTGATTAAATAATGGGATCAGTGTAAATTATCTTTTACCTTCAAGAATTTAAAAATAAAATATGTGTTTAAGAGTGACTTCTCATTTGATATTCTTTGATCAGAAATATTTTCTGGAAAATATTCAGTTCAACTATTGTTTTGATACTTGCAGGGCAGTAATATAGTTTCTTCCTTTTGGAGAGTGTACATTTTCATATTATAATTTACATGATGCAATTTTGATGTTTTATGTTAGGAAAACACTTAAGATAAAATTGATGAGGATCCAATTTTAAGGAAATAAGGCTGTGTAAATAAATATTTTCCAGTCAGAATATCCAGCCTTTTGAAGCACATGAATTTACATCAGTGGTTATCGTAATTTTCCCTATTTTAACTGAAAATTTATGTTCTTATCAGGGCTACAGATTGGCTACAGCATCTGCTTCACTGTGCAGATTTAAAATATATATATATTAGATTTTACTTAGAAGAAGATGCTAGAATAAGAGTAATTGTTGATTCTGAGTCTTATTTTCTAGACATTTCAAATCAGTAGTTCAATTTCAAAGCAAAAATAACTTATTATTTTTAAAACTCACTCAATGTATGTTACATTATTCATAGTAGGTATAATATTTATTACACCCCTTAAAAAGTTGGCATTCATGTGTTCATTCAAATACATGAAAGCAAAATAAATAAATACATATTCAATATATAGCATTATTCACAAGGAAGTAAAAAAATAGAAAAAATATATAAATAAAAATAATTTAGGAGAGTGAGGAAATATTTGTGTCTTATGTATTTGATACAGATATCATTGTTCAATTTATAATTTTTATACTCACTCAATAAAAGAATCTGAAATAAAAATGGTGTTCATGCATCTATGTAATAAACTCTAATCATTTAAGTATAAATCCTGTCTCCAAAATCATCTTTAATTTGAAAGTGTACCTTTACCAAATTTCACATAAAATTAAGAGACTTGGCAAGCATTTACAAGCTTATGATTTCAACATAATTACTTTTCAAGGAGAGATATTTTTATATCAAAGTTTCCCAGTTTTCATTCATGAGAATGAAGGAAATGAAATAGAATATATACTTAACAATTAAGAACAGCAATTTAGAGTTGTCTTAATGTAGAGTAGCTTAAGAATATACTCTAACACAAGATACACTTTGGCTTGGGCTTGCCACCAGTGAGTTCCTTATTTGTTTGACAAGTCAGAAAAGCTGACTCTTTGAGTAGAGGTAACCTGTTGGTTGCCAACATCCCTGGGATCATGGAGAAAGAAAGGGAATTCCAGAAAAAATCTACTTTTGCTTCACTGACTACACTAAAGTCTTTGATTGTATAAATTACAACAAACTGGAAAATTCTTGAAGTGATGGGAATACCAGGCCACTTTAATCTGTCTCCTGAGAAACCTGTATGCAGGTCAAGAAGCAACAGTTAGAACTAGGCATAGAACAACTGATACAAACTGAGAAAGGAGTACAAGACTGCATTTTGTCACCTTGCTTACTTAACTTATACATTTTGCAGAGGACATGATGCTAAATGCCTGGCTAGATGAACCACAAGCTGGAATTGATTGTCAGGAGAAATATACAACCTCAAATATGCAAATATTAACACTCTAAAGACAGAAAGTGAAGAGGAATTTAAAAGCCTCTCAATGAGCGTGAAAGGAGAGTGAAAAAGCTGGTTGAAGCTCAATATTACAAAAAAACTAACATCATGGTATCCGGTCCCATCACCTCTTGGCAAATGGAAGAGGGAAAATTGAAAGCAGTGACAAATTTTATTTTCTTGGGCTCCAAAATCACTGTGGACAGTAACTGCAGTCATGAAATTAAAAAAAAAAAAAAAAATGCTGGCTCCTTGGAAGAAAACCTGTGACAAACCTAGGCAGAGTGTTAAAAAGCAGAGACATAATTTTGCTGGCAAAGGTCCATATAGTCAAAGCTATATGTTTTTTCCAGAAGTCATGTACAGATGTGAGAGTTGGACCATAAAGAAGACTGAGCACTGAAGAATTGATACTTTCAAATTGTGTTGCTAGAGAAGACTCTTGAGAGTTCTTCAGACAGCAAGAAAATCAAATCAGTCAATCCTAAAGGAAATCAACCCTGAATATTCGTTGGAAGGGCTGATGCTGAAGCTGAAACTCCAATAGTTTGACCACTTGATGAAAAGAGCCAACTCATTGGAAATCTCTGTCCATGGGATTCTCCAGGCAAGAATACTGGAGTGGATTGCCATTTCCTTCTCCAGGGGATCTTCCTGACCCAGGGATCGAACCTGGGTCTCCCGCATTGGAGGCAGACACTTTAACCTCTGAGCCACCAGGGAAGCCCGTTTTATCCAGAAGTCATGTACAGATGTGAGAGTTGGATCATAAAGAAGACTGAGCATTGAAGAATTGATACTTTCAAATTGTGTTGCTAGAGAAGACTCTTGAGAGTTCTTCAGACAGCAAGAAAATCAAATCAGTCAATCCTAAAGGAAATCAACCCTGAATATTCGTTGGAAGGGCTGATGCTGAAGCTGAAACTCCAATAGTTTGACCACTTGATGAAAAGAGCCAACTCATTGGAAATCTCTGTCCATGGGATTCTCCAGGCAAGAATACTGGAGTGGATTGCCATTTCCTTCTCCAGGGGATCTTCCTGACCCAGGGATCGAACCTGGGTCTCCCGCATTGGAGGCAGACACTTTAACCTCTGAGCCACCAGGGAAGCCCGTTTTATCCAGAAGTCATGTACAGATGTGAGAGTTGGATCATAAAGAAGACTGAGCATTGAAGAATTGATACTTTCAAATTGTGTTGCTAGAGAAGACTCTTGAGAGTTCTTCAGACAGCAAGAAAATCAAACCAGTCAATCCTAAAGGAAATCAACCTTGAATATTTGTCAGAAGGGCTGATGCTGAAGCTGAAACTCCAATAGTTTGACCACCTGATGCAAAGAGGAACTCATTGGAAAGGACCCTGATGCTAAGAAAGATTGAAGGCAAGAGGAGAAGGGGGCAATGGCATAGCATGAGGTGGTTAGACAGCATCACCATCTCAATGGACATGAATTTGAGCAAACACTGGGAGATAGTGGACAGAGAAGCCTGGTGTGCTGCAGTCCATGGAGCCTCACAGAGTTGGACACAACTTAGCTACTGAACAAAAACAGATATTCTATAGGAATAATAATAAAAAAAAAAGTACCTACATTAATAGATTAGGAAATGACTGCCATTGAAAGAAAAGTATGTTCCCAAGATTCGAAGGCCTGCCATGTCACATAGGGTCACAAAGGGAAGTTGGCAGTAGGGCTGTGTTAAAACATTTCGGTGGCTTCCACAGAAAGGGATAGGCAAGAAAGGGTAAGCAAATTTAGGATTTGCTTCATGCTTGATATGGTATTCATGTAAAATATATACAATAACAAAGTTGTTTGGATTTTAAAAGCACCTTATCATATAGCTAGAGTTAGGTATTTTTCGTGATAAACTGAAACAATAAATTTTAAAACAATATGTGCCCTAGTTCAAGTATGTGACACTCAGTATGAAATCCATAGAGTTGTTAATTTCTAATTCACAAAAACCGGTTTATCCTTGCTTCTTCAGAACCCATCTTAAATTTACTACATAAAGAAAGCTTTTTAAAATTCAGCACATGTGGCTTAGACGATAAAGTACCTGCCTACAATGCGGGAGACCTGGGTTCAATCCCTGGAGAAAGAAATGGTAACCAACTCCAGTACTCTTGCCTGGAAAATCCCATGGATGGAGGAGCCCAGTAGGCTACAGTCTATGGGGTTGCAAAGAGTCGGGCATGACTGAGCGACTTCACTTCACTTTAGCCACTAAATTGTGTCTGACTCTTTGTGACTGCATTGATTGTACTCCACCAGGCTCCTCTGTCCATGGGATTTCCCAGGCAAGAATACTGGAGAAGGTTGTCATTTCCTTCTCTAGAGAATCATCCTGACCCAGGGATTGAAGCTCCGTCTCCTGCACTGGAAGGCTGATTCTTTACAACTGAGCCACCTGATGCTGCCCCAGGGTTTCCTTCATCTTGCCCTGAGGGTATAAGGACTGGTAAATAAAGGCATACCTCAGAGATATTGCAGGTTTTGTTCCAGACTATTGGAATAAAGCAAATGTAGCAATAATGCAAATTACATGAATTTTTGGTTCCCAGTACCTATAAAAGTTATGTTTATACTATAATCTATGAAATTAAAAGACACTTACTCCTTCGAAGGAAAGTTATGACAAACCTAGATAACATATTAAAAAACAGAGACATTTCCAACAAAGGTCCGTCTAGTCAAGGCTATGGTTTTTCCAATGGTCATGTATGGATGTGAGAATTGGATGGTGAAGAAAGGTGAGCACCAAATAATTGATGCTTTTGAACTGTGATGTTGGAGAAGACGCTTGAGAGTCCCTTGGACTCTCTCCTTGCAAGAAGATCCAACCAGTCTATTCTAAAGGAGATCAGTCCTGGGTGTTCTTTGGAAGGACTGATGCTAAAGCTGAAACTCCAATACTTTGGCCACCTCATGTGAAGAGTTGACTCATTGGAAAAAACTCTGATGCTAGGAGGGATTGAGGGCAGGAGAAAGGGATGACAGAGAATGAGATGGTTGGATGGCATCGCTGACTCGATGGACATGAGTTTGAGTGAACTCCGGGAGTTGGTGATGGACAGGGAGGCCTGGTGTGTTGCAATTCATGGGGTCGCAAAGAGTCAGACACGACTGAGTGACTGAACTGAACTGAACAGGACTGATTAAGAGTGCAATATCATTATGTCAACAATATATATATATATTTATTAAAAAGTAAAGCTGCCGTAAAACATTTCCAATAAACTTGCTCAATGTAGGGGAAAAAGGTACCTGTAAATCTATAAATTTTTAAAAAATATATTTAAAAGAAAGTTCTATAAGAAAGTATTATAGTCAGTGTAATTTAGATTTATGTCTCTCTCTTATATCACTGTTTGTGGCCCCATAGTCTACACTGTCCATGGGATCTTCCAGGCAAAAATACTGGAGTGGATTGTCATGCCCTCCTCTAGGGGATCTTCTGGACCCAGGGATCAATCCTTCATCTCTTAAATCTCTTGCATTAGCAAGCGGGTTCCTTACCATTAGCGCCACCTGGGAAACCCATAGAATTGATAAATTATTCTTAATATTTCACTCTCCCACTCCATAATAAGCTTCTATCCTTATTAATTCAGCAATTAATACCTGAAATACATCTTCACATGTAAGTAATAGGAATGAATTAAACTTTACTAAAGAAAATAAGGAAAAAATGGATGTGAAGACAGAATATGCATATAAACGTATAAAAATCAAGATCATTCCTTCATTCTTCCCACATAATATTATGGTCAAATGCATTAACATTAGGTAAAATAGGTAAAATTTTGACACTATGAGGGGTAAGGTTTTATGCTCTAAAATGGGACTTCTATAAAATGTGTTTGTGTATGTGCAGGTAGCATTACAGACAAAGCTAATGAAACATTTCAGAGGTTAGAGAAAAAGGCCACAAGCTAAAATCTGAATAGTAAGAAGAAACAATAGCAAAGTGTTAAAGTGTGTATATTCTCTGAAGGCACGTGCCAATGTTTAAGTCAATGAATTTTAAACCACCAGCAAACAACGAGGATTGTTTTCTGAACTAAGCCAAAGAACAGGAAGGGACCTAGGATGGTCTTAGGTCTAGAATTTTTCCCTGGTCCTGCTAAAAGAAATCATAAATATTTGCAAATAATAACATTGATTTATGCTCCCAAACTTTTTTGATAAATAGAACATAAGCTATTAAAACAAGTAAGCCAAAAATCAAAGAACAAAGTCAATAAGCAGTAGAACTAAGACAGAAACTCAGGTAGACTGGCTCCAGAATATGCTTTTAATCTGGAAATGGCTAATTGTATTGGTCAGCTAGAATTGCTATAAATATATAAATAAAGTGGACTAGGTGGCTTAAACCATGTGTTTTAAGCAACAGAAAATTATTTTTCACAGTTCTGGAGGCTGGGAAGTCCAAGATTGCAACTGATATTCAAATGATCAGCTTCTGGTGAGAACCTTCTTCTTGGCTGTCAAATGACTGCCTTCTTGCCATATATATATATATATATATATATATATATATATATATATATATACAAATACACAGGGGAAGAGTGAAGGTAAGATAGAATCTTTCTTATGTCTCTTCCCATAAAAAATACAATCTCTTTCATTAGGGCTTTACCCTCCAGACCTAAGTTCCCCACAGAGACTTCACCTCCAGGACAGATTATGAAATGTAATGTTTTAATAATGAATATACTGTGGTTTTGGTGTCTATGTCTTCTTTCATGTGGGGCCCTAACTGGGAAACCTTAAAAACAAAGGGACTAGCTTTGCGGTCAAAAACCTAAGATGGCACCTGGCGGAAGAGATGGGGGCAGGGTCTATGTTGTCTGTCAAAGTTTTTGATTGGCTCTCTTGATTTCCATGCATGTAGACAGTGTGTGATCTCCATAGACTCCTGTTATAAAGAAGGGACATGACAATTTGACCTTTAACGTGATTGATGCAACTATGGAAAGCCCCTCCTAAAACCCTCGTTTGTCTATATAAGCTGGGAGTTTGCAACAATAAACCGGAACTGCTTTGACGGAACCCCTGTTGTGTCTGATTGTCTCTTGCTCGCTGAGGGGCTGGGTTGGCAGACAGCAGGCTCACCTCTCCTCGGGAACCCCTCGGCTTTGCTGAGGGAAGTTCCACTGCCTCTACTCTTTCTGTGGAGCGCCCCCCGCACTTTCATAATAGAATGTCTAAGGTATAGATGGTTGATTTTTCAGTTTAATAACTCTTTATTTTTAATTTGTCCAAGGTCACCCAGCTAGGATATAGTAGTGGTTCAGGAAAGGGGACTCCTTCCAAGGCCAAGAGTGGGTTCTTGTCTAACATTTGAAAATGAATTGTCTGAGAAGACATATGTTAACAAAGCAAGAGACTTTATTGGGAAGGAGAGCAGGAGGCTCAAGAAACTCATGGCTTGCCATCTCAGATTTTGTGATAATGGGGTTAGTTCCCAGGTTGTCTCTGGCCAGTCACTATTTTTTTATCCAAAGTCTGACTCAGGGGCCTTTCTGGTGGTGCACGCATCTCTCAGCCAAGATGAATTCTGGAGCAAAGGATTCTGGGGGGTTAGTAGGACATATGGATTGGAGTCTCCTGTTTCCTTTTGATCTTTCCCAAATAACAAGTTGTAGCTTGTTAGTTCTGGGTCCTTACCAGGACCTCTTATTGTTAAATAATTCATGCAAGTGGTTATTATTGGGGCTGACCAGGGTAGGCAGTTTCATTCAGTGGGTCTTCTAACAGCAGAACTAGTATTTTAATCTAGAGTTGAACTCCAGAAACCATGTGCTTGACTGTTAAAATAGTATCATACCATATTGCTTGTGGGTATCATTTAACTGTGCTTGACTGAACTTACCTGGGTTTCATTATATCTAAAATGTGATGATATAAGGCGGGGGCGGGGGGGATTGCCA
>SJYG01000063.1:5191397-5212114 GCA_006410535.1 Litocranius walleri
TCCTAAGTTTTTTTTAATCCCCAAATAATCTGATTTTTTTAAAAAAAGCTAAGGACTTGAATTTGACATTTTTCAAAGAGAGTATACAAAAATGACCAACATATATATATTAAAAAATGAGTAGGTGCTTGTGAAATTGTTTTATTTTGATAAGAAAATATTCTTCATGCCTCTCAATTAAGTCAATATACATTTTAAAAATATAAATCAAAAATTTCTTATAAAATTTATTTTTAGAACTTTGTGGATGTATATTTCTCTCTTTTCAATATTTCTCACTGTCTTTAAAGTCTATATGAAATGATTGAGAAAAAGAAAAATCATCTCAATCAAAAAGAAAACTATTTTAGGAAAAGTGGAACAACAAAATCGACTGAGTCAGATCCCTTAATATCATGGGGACTTTCTATCAGCCCAAGATGTTTTATGATCAAAATATTATATGAGGAAACAATAAAATTCGATTTAATTTCATCCATATATAATTTTCCCTGTCATAGTAGTCAAATCAGTTTCCTAAGTACTAAAAATGTTAACTAAATGTGTTATTTATCAATTTTAAAACCTCAATTATACATCCTTGATTTCACACAGCTTTTAGACAAACATGACACACTGCTATAAAATGTGCAATGATGCCTATCCTAGGAACTTTTAAAAATATATAAACTAATATTTTATACTCAAAACAAAACTCTCATTAATATTTCATATACCTTAATTCTGCCTTGAGTTCTTGATCCAACAGAGTAGGAAAGATAAGACTTTTTTCCCTCCTGTTTTTCCTGGTGTTTCAAATAAGCTTCATTTTCATATATCAGGTATACTTACTCAAGTGGTCAAGAATTAGGAGTTGTAGCCTTATTCACTTTAGAACTATTCATTATTATAAACTTACCCTATTTACTGTAGTTCATACCTTGTTATTTGGATTCTGCTCATGTTAATATTATTAATGACATCTATATTTTATATTTACTTCTTTTTGGAGCATCTTTTCACTGTGTGTGTGTTTTTGCCCCCAGTGGCTAAGTTTGTATCTGACTCTTGGTGACCTCAAGGACTGCATGGATGCTACAGGCTTCCCCTTCCTTCACTATCTCCCTGAGTTTGCTAAAATTCATGTCCATTGAGTCACTGATGCTATCTAACCATCTCATCTTCTGCCACCTCCTTCTCCTTTTGACTTCAATCTTTCTCAGCATCAAGGTATTTTCCAATGAATTAGTTATTGCATCAGGTGGCCAAAATATTAGAGATCAGCATCAGTCCTACCAATGAATATTCAGAGTTGATTTCCTTTAGGATTGAATGATTTGATCTCCTTGCTGTTCAAAGATCTCTCAAGAGGCTTCTGCAGAACCACAACTCAAAAACATCAGTTGTTCAGTGCTCAGTCTACTTTATGGTCCAACTCTCACATCTGTACATGACTATTAGAAAAATCATAGCTTTGACTATATACTTTGTCATAAGGAACTTTGTCAATGTGAGGTCTCTGCTTTTTAATATGCTATCCAGGTGTCATAGGTTTTCTTCCAAGGAGAAAGCATCTTTAAATTTCATGACTGAAGTTACCATACGCAGTGATTTTGCAGTCCAAGGAAATAAAACCTGTTACTGTTTTCACATCTTACCCTTTTGTTTGTCGTGAAGTGATGGGACCAGATGCCATGATTTTCATTTTCTGAACGTTGAGTTTTAAGTCAACTTTTTTACTCTCCTCTTTCACTTTTACCAAAAGGCTCTTTATTTCCTCTTTGCTTTCTGCCATAAGGGTGGTGTCATTAGCATATTTGAGATTGTTGATATTCCTCCTCACAATCTTGATTCCAGGTTGTGATTCATCCTGCCCAACATTTCCCATGCCATACTCAGCATATAAGTTAAATAAACAGGGTGACAATATAAAGCATTGATGGACTCCTTTCTCAATTTTGAACAGTCCATTGTTCCATGTCAGGTTGTAACTTTTGCTTCTTGACCCACATACAGGTTTCTCAGGAGACAGGTAAGGTGGTTTGGTATTCCCATCTGTTTAAGAATGTTTCACAGTTTGTTGCGATCTACACAAAGGCTTCAGCATGGTCAATGAAAGAGAAGTTGATATTTTTCTGGAATTCCTTTGCTTTTGGTAAGATCCAAGAAATTTTGGCACTTTGATCTCTGGTTCCTCTGCCTTTTCTAAACCCAGACTGTATATCTGGAAGTCCTTGGTTCACACCCTGTTGAAAACTAACTTGAAGGATTTTGAGCATAACCTTGCTAGCATGTGAAATGAGCACAATTGTACTGTAGTTTGAGCATTCTTTAGCATTGCCCTTTGTGATTGGAATGAAAACTGACCTTTTCCAGTCCTGTGGCCACAGCTGAGTTGTGGCAATTTACTGACATATTGAGTGCTGTGCTTTAACAGCATCATCTTTTAGGATTTTAATTAGCTCAAGGAACTCAGTCACAAGCTTTCTTTGTATTAATGGTAATGCTCCCTAAGTCCCACTTGACTTCACACTCCAGAATGTTTTTTCTCTAGATGAGAGACACAGCATCATGATTATCTTGGATATTAAGTCCCTTTCTGTGTATTTATTTTGTGTATTCTTGCAGCCTCTTCTTAATGTCTTTTTTTGGTTCCATAATGTTTCTGTCCTTTATCATGTTCATCCTTAAATGAAATGGTCCCTTGATATCTCCAATTATCTTGAAGCAATCTCTAGTCTTTATCATTTTAATATTTTCCTCTATATCTTAGCAATGTTCACTTAAGGCTTTCTTATATCTCCTTGCTGTTTTCTGAAACTCTGCATTAAGTTGGGTATATTTTTTCCTTTTCACCCTTTCCTTTCATTTCTCTTCTTTTCTCAGCTATTTGCAAGGCCTCCTAAAAAACCACTTTGTTTTATTATACTTCTTTTTATTTGAGATGGTTTTTGTCACTACCTCCTGTACAATTTTACAAGTCTTGGTCCATCTGTCTAGCAGATCTAATCCCTTGAATCTATCTGCCACCTTTACTATATAATCATAAGTAATTTTAATTAGGTTATATCTGAATTGCCTAGTGGTTATCCCTACTTTCTTCAATATAAGCCTGTTTTTACACTGAGGAGTTGATGATCTGAACAATAGTCAGCTCTAGGTCTTGCTTTTGCTGTACTGTATGGAAAGTTCTCCATCTTCAACTGCAAAGAATATTATCAGTCTGATTATTTATTGACCATCTGGTGATGTTCATGTTTAGAGTAGTCTCTTGTATTGTGGAAGAGGGTGTTTGCTATGACTAGTGTATTATCTTGACAAAACTCTGTTAGCCTTTGCCCTGCTTCACTTTGTACTCCAAGTCCAAGCTGACCTGTTATTCTTTGCACCACTTGACTTCCTCTATTTACATTCCAATCCCTTATGATGGAAAGGACATCGTTTTTTGGTGTTAGTTCTAGGAGGTCTTGTAAGTCTTCACAGAATCATTCAACTTCAACTTCTTCAGCATTAGTTGTTGAGTTACACCGGTGTTGGATTACTCTGGTATTGAATCATTTGCCTTGGAAATAAGCTGAGATCATTTTGTGTTTTTTGAGATTATACCCAGGTAATGCATTTCAGATTTTTTTTTTTTTGACTATGAGAGTTAATCTATTTCTTCTAAGGCATTCTTGACCACAGTATCAAATATTATGATCATCTGAATTAAATTCTCTCTTTCTGGTCCATTTTGGTGCACTGATTCCTAAGATATTGATGTTCACTCTTGCCTTCTCCTCCTTGACCACAACAAATTCTCCTTGACTCATGAACCTAGTGTTCTAGATTCTATGTACTATTGTTCTTTTCTTGCACTGGATTTTACTTTCACCACCAGACACATCCACAGCTGAGAGTCATTTCTGTTTTGACCCAGCTCAATCTTTCTGGAGCTATTAGTAATTGCCTTCTGCTCTTCCCCAGTATCTCCTTAGACACCTACCAACCTGGAGGCCTCATCTTACAGTGTCATATAGTTTTGCCTTTTCATATCGTTCATATGGTTCTTGTGGCAAGGATACTGGCATGGTTTGCAATTCCCTTCTCCAGTAAGCCACATTTTGACAGAACTCTCCATTATGACCCATTCATCTTGGATGGAACTGCATGACATAGCTCATAATTTCACCGAGTTACACAAAGCCCTTCCCAAGCACAAGGCTGTGATCCATGAAGGGGAAGCATCTTTTCATAGTCCTTTTATTTTTTTTCCCCCACATTGGTGAGTTGCTTTAGGTAAACAAACATGCATTTTCTTTGCTAATAAATGTTTAAAATGCCATGATTTTAAGCTTTCAATATGTAACAGTTGGATGTCTTCTCTGAAGTTGCTAAAAATCTGACATGATTTGTTTAACTTTTTAATTATAACTTAAAATTTCTTATTTAGGTTTCTATTGTGAAATGAATTTGTTATAACTTTTTTCTTTTTTAATTTTGTTTTACAAATCCATTATTCAAGTTAGAAATCTCCTATTATTTACATTCAGTTTAAAAACATTGCTAAATTACTGTGTTTTGAAATGCCAGGCTATGTCTCTGACACACTATCATCTCTCTTAATTTCTACACCAGTTTAAAAAAGAGAGATAGAGAGAAAAAAACAAATCCAACTGATTTCTTCTCTCTTCCCAAACTTTTTCTGAGAATAAACAAATATACAATTTTATTCCAGATTGCAAGCTGAAAATTATAATTTTTATATCATATAGTTTGTCCTTCAAGTATATATTGTCTATTTATATTTCAGTTTTATAACATATTTTAAGTTAGTTCTATAGTTTAATCCTGTTATAATTGTTTAGTAACTTACTAGCAGGAAGGCATGCCCAAGTTAGCCAGTATTAGAGCTCTCAGCCTCCTATGACCCATTTAGCTGAAAATATTTTATCCAAAGACAGATTCTACAGGGTCTTTTGATTATAAGAAACTGAGACCCATTAGAGATATGATTCCAGTCTGTTTATCCCATCAGGAAAGTCACCATCTAGTGACTCTGTAGTGATTTCAGGAGAAAGGTTAGGTACATGGAAAGGAAATCTAAACTTTAGGAAAATAAGAAGGGTAATGTATATCTGATATAGACTCAGGATCAAATGAAGCAGCAGAGATTACAATTGATCACACAAATTTTCCTTTCATTGCTTTTCACAAAAACTGTCAAAAATTGTGTTATTGACAAACAAACTGATATGGGTTTTATAAAAGAGAGGATGTGAGAATCTCTTCCATCCTACCCAGAGCACCTTCACATAGCTGCTGCATCTATTTCCTGCCCACTTTCATTGCTGAATGCTAATGGCTATCATTTTTCTTACAGTTTGGTCCTCAGGCAAAGAGAAGTGCCTCACTCACAAAATTATGCCACCATTCTTCCCAAGATAGCCATCTATCTAATTCTCTGAGTGACACAGTGATATAAAATGCCAGTGATATGCCTGTGTCAGTTCAGTTCAGTTCAGTTATCAGTCATGTCTGACTATTAGTGACCTCATCGACGGCAGCATGTCAGGCTTCCTTGTCCATCACCAACCCCCGGAGTTTACTCTAACTCATGTCCATTGAGTCAGTGATGCCATCCAACCATCTCATCCTCTGTCGTCCTCTTCTCCTCCTGCCCTCAATATTTCCAAGCATCAGGGTCTTTTCGAATGAGTAAATTCTTCGGATAATATGGCCAAAGTTTGGAGTTTCAGCTTCAACATCAATTATTCCAATGCCCACTCAGGACTGATCTCCTTTAGGTTGGACTGATTCTCCTTGCTTTCCAAGGGACTCTCAAGAGTCTTCTCCAACACCACAGTTAAAAAGCATCAATTCTTTGGCACTCAGCTTTCTTTATAATCCAACTTTCACATCCATACATTACCACTGGAAAAACCATAGCCTTGACTAGATGGATCTTTGTTATCAAAGTACTATCTCTGCTTTTTAATATGCTGTCTAGATCGGTCATAACTTTCCAAGAAATGCCTGTGTAAGCAGTTATTTCAGAAAAAAAATTCATGAAATGGATAAAAATTTCTAAGAGTTACAGAGAATATCAACAAAGCAATTGCTAACAGTAGGTCAAATGCAATTAAACTGACTTCTTCACTTGTCTACTCATAATTCAATTATTTCAAGTTATATATTTTTAAAAAGTTTTTTGACAACATTGTTATTTTGTTTTGTAAGCTTTTAAAGACATATTCACACACATTTCTTACTGCCTGTCAACCATTTTCTTTCATTATAAAAGTCATTTTGCTAGGATCTTGATTTAATTTCAGACTGTTTTCATTAGGGCAACTGACCAACTGAAGAATCCCTTCTGCTTGTTCAATAGAAGCAGTTCATGGAGCTTTGTGTTTAATTCACTTCATTTCTTTGGTTCATAAACCATGAAAACTTTGATTTCATTCAGGATTTTTCTTGTTTCTCTGGCTGAATCACTTTCCAAGGAATGAGACACATGAATAAATAAAATCTCCCCTATCAATATTTTCCTTGAAATTACTTATTTTTAATTGTCAATAAGTGTATTTTCTAGGCTAAGTATTTATGTATGCCTATTTTGCAAATGTTTCATACTGAATTATCTTAAACTTTCATGTTTCTTATTATCAAAGACTACGAGAAAAAGAATGTTAGCAAAACTCTTAAAATATGTATAGTTTTAAGGCTAACTGAAACACAGCAAATCTTAAATAGTTATATAAAATGATAGTAGTATTGGAGTGCCTATAACTTGTCAATAATTAAAATGGTATATATAGTTATATATAAATAATCCACCAGCAATGCAGGAGACCTGGGTTTGATTTTTGGGTCGAGAAGATCTCCTGGAGAAGATAATGGTTACTCACACTGGTATTATTGCCTGGAGAATTCCACTGAGATAGGAGACTGGTGGGATAGAGTTCCAGGTGTAACAAAGAGTTGGACATGACTGAATGACTAACACTTTCACATTACTGCTTTTCATACATTTATAATCATTGTTCCTTCAGATAACAGTGAAACATATGTATTATTATAAATATTGTATTATTTTATTACTTATATCTATAGTATTCCATAATATAATATATGTATAAAGCATATGCTTATATTGATTAATCTTTATAATATTTATTACTGTTATGATTTATTATTATAACAGTTTGATTATTCATAGTTATTATTTTAATTTTACTATATTTATATTATTCATCCTGCCACTAGAACTATTTTATGAATGAGCTTGTATACATGTATAAAAGAATTTTTCATAATTTTTCATAATTTTGATTAGTATGTTTCAATGTAATTGGATTGTTTGTAATGCTAAGTATTTTATTTTATAAAATTATAAGACTTATAGTGAGTATACAGGCACCAAAGTGTGTGTTTATCAAGTTTAAAACCTTTTTGTTCACCAGAGATACAATCAACAGAGTGAAAAGGCAACCTATGAGATAAGATAAAATGGTTGAAAATCATATAGATATATGGTTATAATCATATAGATAAAGGGTTAATATTCAGAATACATAAAAAACATCTACAGTTCAACAGAAAAAAGTTAAGTAATCAGACAAAAAATGGGCAAAGGACTTGAGTAGAAAATTTTATAAAGATGATATCCAAATGGATGGGAAGTATATGACAAATGTTCAGTATTATTCATCATCACAAAATGCAAATAAATACCACAATGAGATGTCACCTCACACTCATTAAGGTGGCTATTATTGAGAAAACAAGTAACGATTATGAGTTGGGCTATAGAAAAAGTAAAACCTTTGTACATTAGAGGACTATAAGATAGTGTAACTGCTTGGGAAACAGTGTGGCAATTCCTCAAAAGATTAAAAATAAAACTACTATATGATTCAGCAATTCCATCTCTGGGACTATATTCCAAAGAGTTGAAATCAGAACATCAGAGAGATATCTGCACACTCATATTCATAGCATCACTTTTCACAATAGCCAAGAAGTAAAAGCATCTCAAATATCCACTGATGGATGATGGTCAAATAAATTTGGTCTACACATATATACTATGGAAAACTATGAAGCCTTAAAAAGGAAGGATATATTTGTATAGGTTACTACATGGATGAACCTTGAAGACATTATGCTAATTGAAATAAGACAGTCACAAAAGGACTAATAACAGTATGAGTCAACTTACATGAGATATAAAACATAGTAAATTCATAAAGAGAAAGAAAATTAATGGTTACTAGAACCAGGGGGAGGAGGAAAGGGGAAGTCAATTTGTAATAGGTATACATTTTCCTTTCTACAACATGAAAAGTTTCTGAACATCTGTTTTATAACACTGTAAATATACTTAACACCACAGAACTGTACACTTAAAAATGGTTAAGATGTTAGATATTGTATGCATATCTTATCATACACATATGTATGTATATATATGTAAGAAGAAAGTAGTACGTGGGCTTCATCAGACTACCAAGCCTCTTTGATTTGAAAATGGCTACACACCCTTATGAAGTGAAGTGAAGTGAAGTGAAGTCGCTTAGTCGTGTCCAACTCTTTGCGACTCCATGAACTGTAGCCCACCAGACTCCTCTGTCCTTAGGATTCTTCAGGCAAGAATACTGGAGTGGGTTGCCATTTCCTTCTCCAGGGGAACTTCCTAATCCAGGGATCAAACACAGGTCTCCCACATTGCAGGCAGATGCTTTAACCTCTGAGCCACCAGGGAAGCCACCACACACCCTTATACTATAGCAATATTGAATGTGTCTGACGTGCCTTTATAAGATTCTCTCATTTATTAATCTCAGATGAGTCATTATATAACCTATTAATTTAAAATAGTATATATGAGCACTCCAAACATTTGAAAGAATAGTAACATAATAAATGACAGCCCTTCCAACAAATAAACTAGGTTGAGTCAAGACTACCCCATATACATATCTGAAAATATTTCAAATCCTTCAGAAAGAAATCCCTCTTCACAAATAATGTACCCAGCACTCCTATATTTTTTTCTTATATTGTCCATAATTAAGTAAGATTTTAAAATTTCTAATAATCAGCACTTTATGCAGAAAAAAAATATGCTTTATAGACAATTTACGCCAGGTACAAGATTGAATGACATGGTTATTTGATTAGAATGGGGCTTTTACATCTGAACATTAAAATAAAACAATACTTAATATCTCTGTACCATATAAGACCTTTTATTTACTGATCCTTCCATGCTTCTGAAAAAGGTGCAAATTGAAAGGGAAGTTTATAATTTTCATCTCATAACAAGTAATAACTTGCAACAGAGGCTGAATTGATACTAATTATTTCCAAGTCCCTATAGTACTATTAAAATTATAATGAAGATTCAAATTGGAAGTCTTCTGAATGTGAGTTGAGTTCAGTTCAGTCGCTCAGTTGTGTCCGACTCTTTGCAAACTCATGGACTGCAACACCCCAGGCCTCCATGTCCATCACCAACTCCCAGAGTTTACTCAAACTCATGGCCATGGAGTCAGTGATGCCATGCAACCAGCTCCTCCTCTGTTGTCCCCTTCTCCTCTTACCTTCAATCATTCCCAGTATCAGGGTCTTTTCAAATGAGTCAGCTCTTTGCATCAGGTAGCCAGAGTATTGGAGTTTCAGCCTCGACATTGGTCCTTCCAATGAACAATCAGGACTGATTTCCTTTAGGATGGATTGGTTGGTTCTCCTTGCAGTCCAAGGGACTATCATAGTCTTCTTCAACACCAAAGTTCAAAAATATCAATTCTTTGGTCATCAGATATCTTTATAGTCCAGCTCTCACATCCATATATGACTACTGTAAAAACCATATCCTTGACTAGACATACCATTGTTGATAAATTAATGTCTTTGTTTTTTAATATGCTTTCTAGGTTGGTGATAACTTTTCTGCCAAGGAGTAAGTGTCTTTTAATTCCATGGCTACAGTCACAATCTGCAGTGATTTCGGAGCCCGAAAAAATAAAGTCTGACACTGTTTCCACTGCTTCTCCATCTATATGCCATAAAGTGATGGGACCGAATACCATGATTTTGTTTTCTGAAAGCTGCACTTTAAGTTAACTTTTTCACTTTTCTCTTTCAACTTTCATCAAGAGGCTCCTCTTCACTTTCTGCCATAAGGGTGGTGTCATATACGTACCTGAAGTTATTGATATTTCTCCCAGCAATGTTGATTCCAGCTTGTGGTTCCTCCAACCCAGCATTGTTCATGATCTACTCTGCATATAAGTTAAATGAGCAGGGTGACAATACACAGCCTTGATGTACTATTTTTCCCATTTAGAACCAGTCTGTGGTTCCGTATACAGTTCTAACTGTTGCTTCATGATCTGCATACAGATTTCTTAAGAGGCAGGTCAGGCGGTCTGCTATTTCCTTCTCTTTCAGAATTTTCCACAGTTTATTGTGATCCATAAAGTCAGAGAATTTGGCATAGTCAATAAAACTAAAATAAATGTTTTTCTGACACTCACTTGCTTTTTAAATGATCCAGAAGATGTTGGCAATTTGATCTCTGGTTCATCTGCCTTTTTAAAACCAGCTTGCACATCTGGAAGTTCACAGTTCATGTACAGCTGAACCCTGGCTTAGAGAATTTTGAGCATTGCTTTGCTAGCATGTGAATGAGTGCAATTGTGTGGTAGTTTGAGATTGATTATATTCTTTGCAGCCAAAGATGGAGAAGATCTATATAGTCAGCAAAAACAAGACTGGGAGCTGACTGTGGCCCAGATCATGAACTCCTTATTGCAAAATTTGACTTAAATTGAATAAAGTGGAGAAAACCACTAGAACATTCAGGATTGACATAAATCAAATCCCTTGTGACTATACAGTAGTGAGAAATAGATTTAATAGACTACATCTGATAGACAGAGTGCCCAATGAAGTATGGACAGATATTCGTGACATTGTACAGGAGACAGGAATCAAGACCATCCCCAAGAAATAGAAATGCAAAAAAACAAAATGGCTCTCTAAGGATGCCTTACAAATAGCTGTGAAAAGAAGAGAAGCAAAAAAAGCAATGGAGAAAAGGAAAGATATAAGTATCTGAATGCAGAGTTCCAAAAAATAGCAAGAAGAGATAAGAAAGCCTTCCTCAGCCATCAATGCAAAGAAATAGAGGAAAACAATAGGATGGGAAAGACTGGAGATCTCTTCAAGAAAATTAGAGCTATCACGGGAGCATTTCATGCAAAGATAGGCTCAGTAAAGGACAGAAATGGTCTGGATCTAACAGAAGCAGAAGATATTAAGAAGAGGTGGCAAGAAAGCACAGAAGAACTGCACACAAAACATCTTCACGGCCCAGGTAATCACGATGGTGTGATCAATAACACTCACCTAGAGCCAGACATCCTGGAATGTAAAATCAAGCAGGCCTTAGAAAGTATCACTACAAACAAAGCTAGTGGTGGTAATGGAATTCCAGTTGGGCTATTTCAAATCCTGGAAGATGATGCTGTGAACATACTGCACTCAATATGTCAGCAAATTTGGAAAACTCAGTTGTGGCCACAGGACTGGGAAAGGTCAGTTTTCATTCTAATCTGAAAGAAAGGCAGTGCCAAAGAATGCTCAAACTACCACATAATTGCACTCATCTCACATGCTAGTAAAGTAATGCTCAAAATTCTCCAAGCCAGGCTTCAGCAATACATGAATCGTGAACTTCCTGATGTTCAAGCTGGTTTTACAAAAGGCAGAGGAACCAGAGATCAAATTGACAACATTGGCTGGATCATCAAAAAAGCAAGAGAGTTCCAGAAAAACATCTATTTCTGCTTTATTGCTTTATTGACTATACTAAATTCTTTGACTGTGTGGATCACAATAAACTGTCAAAAATTCTGAAAGAGATAGGAATAACAGACTTTCTGACCTGCCTCTTGAGAAACCTGTATGCAGGTCAGGAAGCAACAGTTAGAACAGGACATGGAACAACAGACTGGTTCCAAATAGGAAAAGGAGTACATCAATGCTGTGTATTTTTGCCCTGCTTATTTATCTTATATGCAGAGAACATCATGAGAAACCCTGGGCTGGAAGAAGCACAAGCTGGAATCAACAACCTCAGATATTCAGATGACCCCACCCTTATGGCAGAAAGGGAAGAAGAACTAAAGAGTCTCTTGATGAAAGTGAAAGAGGAGAGTGAAAAAGTCGGCTTAAAGCTCAACATTCAGAAAATTAAGATTATGGTATCTGGTCCCATCATTTCATGGGAAATAGATAGAGAAACAATGGAAACAGTGGCTGACTTTTTTGAGGGGCTCAAAATCACTGCAGATGATGATTGCAGCCATGAAATTAAAAGACACTTACTTTTTGGAATGAAAGTTATGACCAACCTAGACACACTATTAAAAAGCAGAAACATTACTTTGTCAACAAAGGTGCATCTAGTCATAGCCATGGTTTTTCTAGTGGTCATGTATGGATGTGAGAGTTGGACTATAAAGAAACCTGAGTCCCAAAGAATTGATGTTTTTGAAATATGGTGCTGGAGAAGACTCTTTAGAGTCCCTTGGACTGCAAGAAGATCCAACAAGTTCATAAGGAAAGAGATCAGTCCTGTTGTTCATTGGAAGGACTGATGCTGAAGCTCTGAAACTCCAATATTTTGGCCTCCTGAAGCGAAGGACTGACTCATTTGAAATGACTCGGATACTTGGAAAGACTGAGGACAAGGGGAGAAGTGGACGACAGAGGGTGAGATGGTTGGATGGCATCACCGACTCAGTGGTGTGAGTACGGGTAAAGTCCAGGATTTTTTGATGAACAGGGAAGTTTGGCATGCTGCAATCCATGGTGTCACAAAGAGAAACTATTGATCAATTGGACTGAAGTCCCAGTTCAGTTCAGTTCAATCACTCAGTTGTGTCCGACTCTTTGCGACCCCATGAATCGCAGCATGCCAGGCCTCCCTGTTCATCACCATTTCTCAGAGTTTACTCAGATTCACGTCCATTGAGTCCGTGATGCCATCCAGCCATCTCATCCTCAGTCGTCCCCTTCTCTTCCTGCCCCCAATCCCTCCCAGCATCAGAGTCTTTTCCAGTGAGACAACGCTTCCCATGAGGTGGCCAAAGTACTGGAGTTTGAGCTTCAGCATCATCCCTTCCAAAGAAATCCCAGGGTTGATCTCCTTCAGAATGGACAGGTTGGATCTCTTTGCAGTCCAAGGGACTCTCAAGAGTCTTCTCCAACACCACATTTCAAAAGCATCAATTCTTTGGCGCTCAGCTTTCTTCACAGTCCAACTCTCACATTCATACATGACCACAGGAAACATCATAGCCTTGACTTTAGTCAGCAAAGTAATGTCTCTGGTTTTGAATATACTATCTAGGTTGGTCATAACTTTTCTTCCAAGGAGTATGTGTCTTCTAAATTCATGGCTACAGTCACCATCTGCAGTGATTTTGGAGCCCCCCAAAATAAAGTCTGACACTGTTTCCACTGTTTCCCCAACAATATGATGTTATTTAGAAATTGAATTTTTATGAATGTAATAAGTTTAAGGATCAGAATGAGATAACACTGTATTAATGCAGGGCCTAAATTCAACAACTTGGTTCCTTCCAGGAAGAGGAGAAAACACAGAGAAAGAAGAGACAGGCAGAGAGAGGCAGTGAACTAAATATAAGAAGTCTCCATGAAGAGAGAATCAGGGTTGGGAATTACATAGCTAAAACCAAGGACTACTTCAGTCTATGAGAGGCTGGCAGAGACAATAAGAGACTCCTCACAATAAGAAGATTTCAGAGGGTGTGGTCAATTGTTAACATCTTTATTTTAAACTTTTGGCCTCAGAACAGAGAGAGAATTACTATTTTTTAAAGCTACCCAATTTTTGGTAATTTATAACAACAGTTCTAGAAAACTATATATTCATGCATTCTGAGGTGATTAACTTGTTACCAAGTGTCTGGATGGTATCCTCAAGGGGTGACATCATACAAATCTATGATGCAGTATTTTCTTCTGGGGGTCAAGTTAGTCATTGAAAGTAGTGGAAGCTAGATGTTTTGCCTGTGTTGCTTTTTTTTTTTTTTTTGATATACATCCTTTTCCATCATTTTACTTTCAATAGAATCTTTAAGCATGAAGTTATTGGATCACAGGAAATCATTACGTTTAGCATTTTGGGAAACTGTCAAATTATTTTGCAAAGTGACTGTGCCATTTGACATTCCCAGGAACAATATATTAGGACTCCAATTCTACCATATCTTTGCCAACAGTTGCTATTGCCTATCTTTTTATTATGGTCATTCTGTTGGGGGAAATTGGTATATGGTTTTTGGGAAGCTTTTCATTAATATATGCTGAGATTAAGCAAGTTTTAATGTGCTTATTGGTCATTCATAACTGATCATGATGATGGCTGTCTAGAGGCCACTCTGTATCTACATGCCCTACTTAACAGTCAATGATTATTCAAAAGTTGGGCTCAAACAGTCTGAACTGGTTAAGATTTTTGTCTTTTGGTAACTGGCCATGTTCAGGTTGTAGAGCAGTTTTCAATTTCACATTCTTTTCAAGTCTACCCTTGCTTTTTCTTTTCACAGGAGTGTATCATGTTCTCTCTACATGTAAACAGTCACATGGACACACAGTGATGAGCTCAATGTACTGGTAACTGTGTCCCTTCTAGGGTTTCCTGTACCGACATGAAGCTTTTTCAGTCAGCCAGAGGTATCTTTTAAGCATAGCAAATTAGTTTCTTCTTTTCATATTTTCTGGAACTTTTTGAAAATAATAGATTACTTGACTAATGTTTGTTCCAACAAGGATCCAATTTAGGATCCCAAATTTCTCATTGTTCTCATTATTTGCTATTGTACCTACCACTATTGGGCTTCCCGAGTGGATCCATTATAAAGAATCTAGGTGCTAATGCAGGGCACATGAATTCAATCCTTGGGTTGGGAAGACTTCCTAGAGAAAGAAATGGCAATTCCATTCCAGGATTCTTGCAAGGAAAATTCCATGTACAGACGGGCCTGCTGGACTAGAGTCCATGGGATCACAGAGTTTGGCACAACTTACTAACTAAACAACTGCCATTATTACTAATGATTCCTCTGGTTTTAGTGTGTTTTAAATCTGTTGCAAGTGGCAGTCCAAAGTATAATGAATATGTAGGTTTTTACAGTCAGCTTGCTCTGGTTAAAACACTAAGGTAGGAACTAAGATGACAGATTCCAATTGTTCTTACTCAAAGCTCAGCAATTTTCATAAATACCTACTTCCCAATTCGTTACATGCCTTTTCTTTACTTCCAAAGTCCTCAAATAGTTATTTCAGACATCTTGTCCAAGATTGTGTTTATTATGTGTAAATTGTGCATAAAATACATAACAATTTTGGTTTTCAATATCTGTTTTCATATTTATTATATTTTTTAATTTATTCTAAAGTAACAACATTTTAAAATTTATTGAACTTAGATGGTGAGTATCATTAAGTACCCTGGAATCCTAGAGGATTAATTATTCAAAATAAAATATGTTAATATGATAACCACAGATGTGCACATGAATGGTGCTATTGTCAGCATCACTATTGCCAATACTGTTTAAACACTTCAAATGGTAAGATTTACTATTTACTTCAGTGACGCATTATGTTCTCTTATTGAAGAATATGAAGAAAGAGGGTATTAATACTTGATTTTTTCCTTAGGTGTGTCATTTCTCAATAGGTAACCTCTAAAGGAGAATGAAAAAGTTGGCTTAAAGCTCAATATTCAGAAAATTAAGATCATGACATGTGGTCCCATCAGTTCATGGGAAATAGATGGAGAACCAGTGGAAAAGGTGTCAGACTTTTTTGGGGGGAGGAGGCTCCAAAATCATTGCAGATGGTGATTGCAGCCATGAAATTAAAAGATGCTTACTCTTTGGAAGGAAAGTGATGACCAAACTAGATAGCATATTCAAAAGCAGAGACTTACTTTGTCAACAAAGGTCCGTCTAGTCAAGGCTATGGTTTTTCCAGTAGTCATGTATGAATGTGAGAGTTGGACTGTTAAGAAAGCTGAGCACCAAAGAACTGATGCTTTTGAATTGTGATGTTGGAGAAGACTCTTGAGAGTCCCTTGGACTGCAAGGAGATCCAACCAATCCATTCTAAAGGAGATCAGCCCTGGGAGTACTTTGGAAGGAATAATGCTAAAGCTGAAACTCCAATACTTTGGCCACCTCATGTGAAGAGTTGACTCATTGGAAAAGTCTCTGATCCTGGGAGGGATTGGGGGCAGGAAGAGAAGGGGACGACAGAGAATGAGATGGTTAGATGGCATCACCAACTCGATGGACATGAGTTTGAGTGAACTCCAGGAGTCAGTGATAGACAGGGAGGCCTGGAGTGTTGCAATTCATGGGGTCACAAAGAGTCAGACACAACTGAGTGACTGAACTGAACTGACTGATACTATACTATCAGGATACTATACTATTTATGTCTCTATACTATGTCATATAGAGACATGGATATCTAACACAAAAAGTCTCAGAAAACATTGATAAAAGCCTTTTATCCAGTCAAGCTCAAGGTTATTTGCTAGTGTCATGTGTTAGGGAAAAAAATGAGCCCAGTAGAGAAAAATGCCAATCTGTTTTCAAAAACACAGAGTGTGAGTTATTTTAGTGATGCTTATTTTGCAAAAATGCTTAGTATCATGAATACTTGGTTCTTCATTCCCTCAAATGTATTGTGCTTTTAAATGTAACAGATTAGAATCATAATTTCCACATATGATTAAAAAGCAGCTGTTGTATTTTTCTTCTACACTAAAGTTCTTTCACAAATGCACATTTGTTTGAAAATCTGGCATACAAGTTCAGAAAAAAAAATCATAGCAACACAAATTTTTGCACTATGACCTGCATTTTATCCTAGTGGTCACTCATTCTTATCATAGTTAATGAGAACTAAAAAGCAATATGTCAAAACTACATTGCAAAATTCATGTCCAGACAATGCCACAAGATCACGAGAAATGTATTAGTGCCTAAATTTAAACAACTACAGATCCTCTTTTATTATTTCCCAGTGACTTCTAAAAAACAATAAGTACATAATATTAGAATAAAGATATGTCTGACATAGAGTTACAACACAAGATTTATGTTAAAAATGAAGACAAAGGTAAAGAACTGCCAGACAGCAGATTGTATACTTTCTTGAAGGAATCATTTCTAGAAGTTAAACAGGGATCAAGTATAGCTACTATAAACAGTAGCCACAAGTGGAAAGCATAGCTCACTACAATAATATGATAACAGGCATTCATGGTCATGGTAATATTAAATGATTGAAATAGCATTTTAACTTATAGCCCAGAGTTTGAATCTGAAATAAGTGTGGTCAAACTGCATTATAGGTTGAAAAGTAAGTTTAATAAATAGAAATAAAAGCACTGAGATAGAGACGATGCCAAAAGTATGCAAAGAGCCAAACCATGTAAAGATATGTGAACCAGGGTATGTTTGAAAGCTATTTAGAAAGCAGATAACAGTCTGCTTTGTTTTCCAATTTTGGGGCCCTGCTTCTGTCAACTTGATGGGCTTTGGTGGGAAAGTAGTTAAACTTAGAATTTGGAAGAGCAGTTAGAAGTTCACTCCCATAGGCAATTTTGTTTAGACTTAGACTACATTGATAGTATCGGAAATGTAAAAAATGTTTTGGATTGCAGATATGATTTTTGAAGTTTGAGCAGAAAGACCTTTAATGGACTGAATACTAAACTATAGACCATAGAAGGAGACTAAAAGGGCTATTAAGACAAATACTTGGATTTTGGGCTCTAGGTAATGGGTTTGATGCTAGTATCAATTGCTGAAATGGAAAATATAAGAGGAGAAGATTTGGAGAGTTATGTGTCCAAAAACAGTTATGAATACCCTGAGATGTTGATCATTATTTTGGATATTTGAATCAAGTTCAGAGAAGAGAGAGAGACTAAATATTGTAGATATCATCAGTCTTAAATGGCATTTAAGGACAAGGGGAGAGAGAAAGTATTGTTGGGAGTGAATGCAGTTAGAGCAAAGAACAAAGGACTGAGATTTGTGGTGTTTGGACAACTCATTAATTGCTTAAAGGATAAGAAACCAGTAAAGATTGTGTTCACCTGTGGCTAATACATGTCAATGTATGGCAAAACAAATACAGTATTGTAATTAAAAAAATTAATTAATTAAAAAAAAAAAAGAAACCAGTAAAGGAAGCTGAAGCAGAGTGTCTGATTTAAAAGCAGATTATCTTTTAAAAGATAATCCATTGACCTTCACTCAAAGAAAGCATTTTATAAGGATAGGTTTATATTTTTGTTACTATAACAAGGGGGAACTTTAATACATAAATTAGTTTTTATTAATACAAAAAACTTACATTTGAAGTAAGAAAGAAAATGCTTCTTATAAGAAAATGATGATGATGAAGATGAATAAAGATCTCATTAAAGACAAATTATTTGAGTTAAGACTTGAAGGTTGAATAAAATTGTAACTTGTAAACATGTTAGTATATAAATGTCTTCATCATGTCTCATGACAACAATTTGAATTTGCATTTTTTAATTCTTGCAGAAGATTAGAAAATCATTTAAATCAGATGACCATATCCTAATTTAGATACCCAGGAGAAAATTTTATAGTTTTCTTGAAGCTTGCAGTCTGCTTTTTCTCTTCTTTCAAATAATCTCTTTTTAATCAAAAGTCTCGAATAAATAGTCATTACAACAGCCTCGCTTCAATACTCTCCTTACTCTACATATTGCTACAGATGCTAGAGCATGCTCATGGTCTCATGCTCTGGGCTTCCCTGGTGGCTCAGCTGGTAAAGAAGCATCTGCCAATGGAGGAGATGAGACTTCAGTCCTGAGACTGGGAAGATCCCCTGGAGTAGGAAATGGCAACCCACTCCAGTATTCTTGCCTGGAGAATTTCATGAACAGAGATGCTTGGTGTGCTACAGTTCATGAGGTCACAGACAGTCAGATATGACTGAGCATCACATACACACTCTGATTCCTACCTAAGCTCTATCTGGCTTTTTATCTATTTCTTTATTTATATAACACCTCTCTGACTCTTTATGACTTCCTTTTTCATTAGATAATTTGATGTTCTATGCCTGTGACATAAAATTAAACCCAGTTATGAACAGAGATGAATGAAGGTCTCATTAAAGACAATTTATTTGAGTTAAGACTTGAAGGTTGAATAAAATTGTAACTTGTAAATATGTTAGTATATAAATATCTTCATCATGTCTCATGACAACAATTTGAATTTGCATTTTTTTTTTTTACCTCTAGCAGAAGATTGGAAAATCATTTAAATCAGATGGCCATATCCTAGTTTAGATACCCAGGTGAAAATAAACCCTCTCTTCTCAATGGAGTAAATCAGACTTATAATGTCAGGATACATTTTTCTCCTAATCAAGTATTTTAATCATCCTACTCATCACATCTACTACTATGCAAACGAACTACTCATTTCTCTGCTTTCATAGCTCCTTATATAAACACTTCTTTTGTTCATTTTATTCTTAAAAAAAAATACTGTCATGTCTTTTCTTCTGCCTGTAATTATTTGCATCATAACTCATGGTGATACAGCTCTTATTTCAGCAGATATTGAATATGGATATTTATCTTTCAGATTCCCTACCCTGATGCTTCCCCTATGGGTTCTGCTTCTCTGTCTTCTCGAACTTTCAGTGTTAGTGGTTATGATATTGATTGTGTTCTTGTCTTCCAGTACCACTTCCAGATCATTGGTCCAAGCTTCTTGTCACTTAAAAGCGTCTCAACCTTGTATCTCTCATTGTTTTTAATTATTCTGAATTCTTACACAGGTCCTGGCAATAATCTATAATCATTAACATCTATGTTGAGAATCTTTCTTTGTCTGATTTTAAGACTTCTCAAACACTTTAAGACAACTCCTTTAACTTCCTTTCATATTGGCACGAACTTAATTATTGAAATGCATGGAATTTGTTTCATTCTTCTTTTACTATCCTAGTATTAATACTTTTCATTGCTCTTTTACAACTCCCACTCATGCATTCAGCTTACACTTGTTTTTAAAATGGTTTACATGTTAATCAATGCTTACATTTACTAAACTGAATTATCATTAAAATATAAATATCAAAAAAAAAGAGTAGAAAAGAGGAAAAAAAACCCCACAAAACTAATAGATGGAGAAATATACCATGCTCATGGGTTGGAAGAATCAATATCGTGAAAATGAGTATACTACCTAAAGCAAACTACAGATTCAATGCAATTCCCATCAAGCTACCAGCAGTATTTTTCATGGAACTAGATCAAATAATCTCAAGATTTGTATGGAAATACAAAAAACCTCGAATAGCCAAAGCAATCTTGAGAAAGAAGAATGGAACTGGAGGAATCAACCTGCCTGACTTCAGGCTCTACTACAGAGCCACAGTCATTAAGACAGTATGGTACTGGCACAAAGACAGAAATATAGATCAATGGAACAAAATAGAAAGCCCAGAGATAAATCCACACACCTATGGACACCTTATCTTTGACAAAGGAGGCAAGAATATACAATGGAGTAAAGACAGTCTCTTTAACAGGTGGTGCTGGGAAAACTGGTCAACCACTTGTAAAAGAATGAAACTAGACCTCT
>SJYG01000063.1:5223129-5256810 GCA_006410535.1 Litocranius walleri
TGAGGTACCATTTCACACCAGTCAGAATGGCTGCGATCCAAAAGTCTACAAGCAATAAATGCTGGAGAGGATGTGGAGAAAAGGGAACCCTCTTACACTGCTGGTGGGAATGCAAACTAGTACAGCCACTATGGAAAGTAGTGTGGAGATTCCTTAAAAACTTGCAACTAGAACTGCCTTATGACCCAGCAATCCCACTGCTGGGCATACACACCGAGGAAACCAGAATTGAAAGAGACACATGTACCCCAGTGTTCATTGCAGCATTGTTTATAATAGCCAGGACATGGAAACAACCTAGATGTCCATCAGCAGATGAATTGATAAGAAAGCAGTGGTACATATACACAAGGGAGTATTACTCAGCCCTTAAAAAGAATAAGTTTGACTCAGTTCTAATGAGATGGATGAAACTGGAGCCGATTATACAGAGTGAAGTAAGCCAGAAAGAAAAACACCAATACAGTATACTGACACATATATATGGAATTTAGAAAGATAGTAATGGTGACCCTCTATGTGAGACAACAAAAGAGACTCAGAGGTATAGAATGGACTTTTGGCCTCTGAGGGAGAGGGAGAAGGTGGGATGATTTGGGAGAATGGCATTGAAACATGTATACTATCATGTAAGAAATGAAGCACCAGTCTACGTTCAGTAAAGGATACAGGATGCTTGGGGCTGGTATACGAGATGATCCAGAGAAATGATATGGGGTAGGAGGTGGGAGGGGGCTTCGGCATTGGGAGATGGTGTACACTTGTGGCTGATTCATGGCAATGTATGGCAAAACCAATACAGTATTGTAACGTAGAATAAAGTAAAAATAAAAATAAAGTGCTTTGTATTTTAATGACAGTTTAATTGAGGGGTTGTATAACGTCATACTCATGAGGGCCTGGCATCCTCACTACAGTCTTTATTTTGTAATTAAGCGTAAGATATTTGAAGCTGATGCAAGCCAATGAAATTTACTGTGAATCCATTCTTTGGTCTGTTGGTTCTATTTTAATGCCATCTTTGTTTCTATATCAAGATCTTAATAATGAATGATTTCCTAAATATACATACCATAAGGTCATGTTGGTTTAGGTTTACAAAACTTATAAATGTGACTAATATACCAATTTTATTTGTGAAGTTGCAGCTATAATCAAAGAAATGAAAACCCAATTAGGTAAAAGAGAATGAGTTTTATTTCCTTCCACAATACAATAGATATTGCAACCCAGTGGACACTGTTTGTTAAAAATTTAGTGATTCTACTACATGTGACAACATTGTTTATGTCATGACTTTCAAAATATTCTAGAGCCTTGACCATCTGTGCTATCCAAAGAGAGAGAAAATCATAAGGAAAGGAAAAAGGTTAATAAGTTGAGATGGAAAACTATTTGATTTTCAGTGAAATTGACATATTATTTTTATGCAAATGTGTCTTCCTTCTTCCTATTCTGTGAGTTATTTCTTGCACAAAAAGATTTTTAGACTAATTGTTGTATCTGCCACTTGCTAAATCTGTTTTCTAAATTACAAATTCAGCCTTCACTGCAGGTGTACTGCCAGCTAGCCACTTCTTTCACAAAAGATCTTTGTACTAACTGTTTTATCTGCTGCTTGCTAAATCTGTTTGCTAAATTATACCTTTCATTGAAATAACACCAAAACCTACTCAGGAAGCAATTAGTAGGTATTGCCAAATTTTTTTATTTTTTAAGCAGAGTATATATGCTTTAGATAGCACGAGATGACCTGAAAGATAGATTTATAAATAATGTATCCATCAAGGAATATAGGGCTTTTAGGAGGTCTTACTGTTAATTCACAAGTGCATTTTCTAAGATATTTGTCTAAAGAAGGTTTCTTGATGCTGAATATGCCTAAAAACATGTAAGTATCACATGACAATTTATGTACTATTACGAAAAGAAATATTATAGATATCTGATCTGAACTTAAAATAGTGAAGCTGTTACCCAGATTTTAAATTTTCTTATATTTGCTTTTCCAAATCTCAATAAGATTTGCTATGAAGAAGGCAATGGCAACCCACTCCAGTACTCTTTCCTGGAAAATCCCATGGATGGAGGAGCCTGGTAGGCTGCAGTCCATAAGGTCGCTAGGAGTTGGACACGACTGAGCGACTTCACTTTCACTTTTCACCTTCATGCATTGGAGAAGGAAATGGCAACCCACTCCAGTGTTCTTGCCTGGAGAATCCCAGGGACAGGGGAGCCTGGTGGGCTGCTGTCTATGGGGTTGCACAGAGTTGGACACGACTGAAGTGACTTAGCATATCATAGCAAATATATTATAGGGCTTCCCTCATAGCTCAGTTGGTACAGAATCTGCCTGCAGTGCAGAAGACCCCCGTTCCATTCTTGGGTAGGAACGATCCCCTGGAGAAGGGATAGGATACTCACTCCAGTATTCTGGTCTAGAGAATTCCACAGACTATATAGTCCATGGGGTCCCAAAGAATCAGAAACGACTGAGCCACTTTCACTTTCAAATACATTATAGTTTTGTTACAGGAACAGAAAATCTAAGTATTATTATTATAGTGGTTAAAAAGCATAACAAAATAAACAGTACAAATAAAGTAAACTTATATTACTGTTATAAATCATTGCCATGCTAAATTTTATCCTTCGTGAATTAATATCCATCTGTCACTGTTTAACAATAATACTTATGAAATTATTTTATATGAAACATATTTTAAATCTATATGTTTTAAAATCTCAAGAAATGGTACCAATAAAGAAAAAAAAAGCTAAAGAAATTGGTGAACAGATGCCAAATGTGTTCTAACACAGAGTGAAACTGAGGTATTTATTGGTGCCATAGTGCAAAATAGAGAGACTGTATTAATTTCATGACTTATTCCACTTTGATAGTTCTCCAGTGTTTTCCATGATAAAGTATATGAATTATTTGGATTTTCTCAGTCCAATTGCACTTTATTAGTAACAGAAAATTTTCAGGAGGAGAGGATGAGATGTATGGAGAAAGTAACATGGAAACTTACATTACCTTATGTAAAATAGATGGCCAGTGGGAATTTGCTGTATGGTTCAGGAAACTCAAACAGGTGCTTTGTATTAACATAGAGGGATGGGATGGGGAGGGAGATGGGGGGAGCTTCAAAAGGGCGCAGATGTATGTATATCTATTGCTTATTCATGTTGAGGATTGACAGAAAACAGCAAAATTCTGTACAGTAATTATACTTCAATTAAAAATAAATTAGTTCAAAAATCAATATTTATGTTTTAAATTTCCTTTCCCAATGAAAATTTGTTTAAAATTAATGTTACAATAGATCCAACATCTGTTGGATCATAGAAAAAGCAAAGGAATTCCAGAAAAGCATCTACTTCTGCTTCACTGACTACACTAAAGCCTTCAAATATATGGATCACAACAAATTGTGGAAAATTCTTCAAGAGATGTGAATACCAGACCACCTTATCTGCCTCCTGAGAAATCTGCACTTAGGTCAAGAAGCTACAATTAGAACTGGATATAGGACAATGAAATAATTCCAAACTGGGAAATGAGTTTATCAAGGCTGTATATATTGTCACCCTGCTTATTTAACTTGTATGCAGATTATATCATACAAAATGCTGGACTGGATGAAGCTCAAGCTGGGATCAAGATTGCTGGAAGAAATATCTGTATCCTCAGATATGCCGATAACACCAAGCTAATGGCAGAAAAAAAGAAGAGGAAATAAGGAGCTTCTTGATGAAAAGTAAAAGAAGAGAGCAAAAAGTTAGGTTAAAACTCAGCATTCAAAAACCTAAGATCATGTCATCCAGTCCCATCACTTCATGGAAAATTGATGGGAACACAGTGGAACCAGTNTATCATAGCAAATATATTATAGGGCTTCCCTCATAGCTCAGTTGGTACAGAATCTGCCTGCAGTGCAGAAGACCCCCGTTCCATTCTTGGGTAGGAACGATCCCCTGGAGAAGGGATAGGATACTCACTCCAGTATTCTGGTCTAGAGAATTCCACAGACTATATAGTCCATGGGGTCCCAAAGAATCAGAAACGACTGAGCCACTTTCACTTTCAAATACATTATAGTTTTGTTACAGGAACAGAAAATCTAAGTATTATTATTATAGTGGTTAAAAAGCATAACAAAATAAACAGTACAAATAAAGTAAACTTATATTACTGTTATAAATCATTGCCATGCTAAATTTTATCCTTCGTGAATTAATATCCATCTGTCACTGTTTAACAATAATACTTATGAAATTATTTTATATGAAACATATTTTAAATCTATATGTTTTAAAATCTCAAGAAATGGTACCAATAAAGAAAAAAAAAGCTAAAGAAATTGGTGAACAGATGCCAAATGTGTTCTAACACAGAGTGAAACTGAGGTATTTATTGGTGCCATAGTGCAAAATAGAGAGACTGTATTAATTTCATGACTTATTCCACTTTGATAGTTCTCCAGTGTTTTCCATGATAAAGTATATGAATTATTTGGATTTTCTCAGTCCAATTGCACTTTATTAGTAACAGAAAATTTTCAGGAGGAGAGGATGAGATGTATGGAGAAAGTAACATGGAAACTTACATTACCTTATGTAAAATAGATGGCCAGTGGGAATTTGCTGTATGGTTCAGGAAACTCAAACAGGTGCTTTGTATTAACATAGAGGGATGGGATGGGGAGGGAGATGGGGGGAGCTTCAAAAGGGCGCAGATGTATGTATATCTATTGCTTATTCATGTTGAGGATTGACAGAAAACAGCAAAATTCTGTACAGTAATTATACTTCAATTAAAAATAAATTAGTTCAAAAATCAATATTTATGTTTTAAATTTCCTTTCCCAATGAAAATTTGTTTAAAATTAATGTTACAATAGATCCAACATCTGTTGGATCATAGAAAAAGCAAAGGAATTCCAGAAAAGCATCTACTTCTGCTTCACTGACTACACTAAAGCCTTCAAATATATGGATCACAACAAATTGTGGAAAATTCTTCAAGAGATGTGAATACCAGACCACCTTATCTGCCTCCTGAGAAATCTGCACTTAGGTCAAGAAGCTACAATTAGAACTGGATATAGGACAATGAAATAATTCCAAACTGGGAAATGAGTTTATCAAGGCTGTATATATTGTCACCCTGCTTATTTAACTTGTATGCAGATTATATCATACAAAATGCTGGACTGGATGAAGCTCAAGCTGGGATCAAGATTGCTGGAAGAAATATCTGTATCCTCAGATATGCCGATAACACCAAGCTAATGGCAGAAAAAAAGAAGAGGAAATAAGGAGCTTCTTGATGAAAAGTAAAAGAAGAGAGCAAAAAGTTAGGTTAAAACTCAGCATTCAAAAACCTAAGATCATGTCATCCAGTCCCATCACTTCATGGAAAATTGATGGGAACACAGTGGAACCAGTGACAGACTTGATTTTCGTGGGCTCCAAAATCACTCTGAATGCTGACTGTAACCATGAGATCAAAGGTCCTGGCTCCTTGGAAGAAAACTTATGAACAATCTAGAAAGCATATTAAAAAAGATAGAGACATCGATTTCCTGTAAAGGTCCATATAGTCAAAGCTACAGTTTTTCAAGTAATCATGAACGAAAGTGAGAGTTGGGTCATAAATACGGCTGAGTGCTGAAGAACTGATGCTTTTGAACTGTGGTACTGAAGAAGACTCTTGAGGATCCCTTGGATAGCAAGGAGATCAAGCCAATCAATCCTAAAGGAAACCAACACATTGATTAGACTAATGCTGAAGCTGAAGCTTCAATAATTTTTCCACCTGAACTGACTCACTGAAAAAAAAAAAAAAACCCTTATGCTGACAAAGATAGAAGGCAAGAGGAGGAGGGAATGACAGAGTAAAAGATGGTTGGATGGCATCACTGTCTCAAGGGACATGAGTTTGAGCAAACTTCAGGAGCTAGTGAAGGAAAGGGAAGCCTGGCATGCTGCAGTCTATGGAGTTGCAGGTCAGACATGACTGAGTGACTGAATAACAATAACAAATATTACATAGTTTCAATTCAAGTAGGCAATGATCTTAAACTTGGAATTTTAAGCAATATAATTTTGTCATAGATTCCCAACATAAGTTAAAAATCTTTTAGGCACAAAATAATATATATCTAAATGTGCTCTGTTTGTGCTTAGTTGCTCAGTCTTGTCAAGCTCTTTGTGACCACAAAGACTGTATAGCCTGCCAAGCTCCTGTGTCCATGGCTATTCTCCAGACAAGAATACAGGAATGAGTCACCATGCCCTTCTCTGAGGGACCTTCCCAACCCAGGGATCAATCCCAGGTCTCCTGCACTACACGTAGATTCTTTACTGAATGAGCAACCAGGGAAGCCCAAGAACAGTGGAGTTGGTAGCCTATCTCTTTTCTAGGATCTTTCTGACCCAGGAATCTAAATAGGGCCTCCTGCAATGCAGGTGGATTTTTTTTTTTTTTTTTTTTTTTTTTTACCAACTGAGCTAATGGAAACCAACAAAACAAAAATTTCCCTATTAGAGTATGTCTACTTGGAGAATGTTTAACAGCATAAATGAGATATTTATCAATTAATCAATGAACATTGATTTGAAAGTATTTCTTATGAATTATTTTATGTCAGTTTTATAAGAAGGAAGAAGTATATGTGTTTTTTAGAAAAATGTGCATTGTTATTACTAGTGAACAGATTAACAGTGAATCTAGTCTAGAATGATACTGGGAATGTGCACAATTTATAGATGCTCAAAACAAACCAAAAACAAAAAGTATATTATCAGTATTTTAATGTTACTTCTGATAAAATATTTGGAAATAATAATGATTAAGAGAAATTAGGATTAAAATAGTGCTTTTAATTTTTATTGTGATTTAGAAGTAGAGCAATCATACATTTATATACAGATATGTATGTGTATATATGTATGTAATTCCCCACTTATTTTGCCATTTTTAATAAAATGTAAATGACAATTCTGAAGATGAGATTTGCCACAAAAATTCTGATTAAAAATGGAATTCAGTGGTCACGCTAAATTATAATAAATATGAAAATTGAAATTTAAACAACTAAATATTATTAGTAAAGTGTTATATTTCCTATTATTTACCAGATATAAAATAATGCAGCCCAGGTTTACCTAGCTTTATATTATTATTTTGCTATTTTATTTATATATCTTATTTTTATTCATATAGCTTAGAAAGACACTTTTTACACAGTTTGATAATACAGGCATTTCAGAATTTAATTTGTTAGTTTTTTATACATTGTAAAATTTATCCCAAATGCATCCTCTTTATGTTTATTGATACAAATTTAAAATTTATCCTAGGAAATTGAAGCAAATTCAATCATAAAGTTATATAATTATGAAAATATTTCAATAATTTTCTTAGATGTTTTTCAGTTCAGTTCAGTCACTCAGTCGTGTCCAACTCTTTGCGACCCCATGAATTGCAGCACGCCAGGCCTCCCAGTCCATCACCAACTCCAGGAGTTCACTCAGACTCACGTCCATCGAGTCCATGATGCCATCCAGCTATCTCATCCTCGTTGTCCTCTTCTCCTCCTGCCCCCAATACTTCCCAGCATCAGAGTCTTTTCCAATCAGTCAACTCTTAACATCCTTAAAAATTCATTTATCTCAACTTTTTACTATAAAACCTGTTTTAATTTTGATTTTATCAAAATCATTTTATTAAAACTACTGTCTAGAATGCAGACCTCCAAAGAATAGCAAGGAGAGATAAGAAAGCCTTCCTCAGTGATCATTGCAAAGAATTAGAAAAACAGAGTGGAAAAAAACCTAGAAATCTCTTCAAGAAAAGTAAAGATACCAAGGGAACATTTCATGAAAAAATGCATACAATAAAGGAGAGAGATGATATAGACCTAACAAAACCAGGAGATATTAACAGGTGGCAAAAATACACAGAACTATACAACAACAGAAGATCTTAACAAGCCAGATAACTACGATGGTGTGATCACTCACCTGCGCCAGACAGCCTGGACTGTGAAGTCAAGTGGACCTTAGGAAGCATCTCTATGAACAAAGCTGGTGGAGGTGATGGAATTCCAGTTAATCTATTTCATATCCTAAGAGATGATTTTATTAAAATGCTGCACTCAATAAGCCAGCAAATTTGCAAATTTCAGCAGTGGCCATAGAACTAGAAATAGTCAATTTTCATCCCTATCCCAAAGAAAAGCAATACCAAAAAAAAAATGTTCCAATTACCGCACAATTTCACTCATCTCACAAGCTAGCAAAGTAGTGGTCAAAATTCTCCAAATGAGGTTTCAACAGTACATGAACTGAGAAATTCCAGATGTTCAAGCTGGATTGAGAAAAAGCAGAGGAACCAGAAATCAAATTGCTAACATCTGTTGGATCATCAAAAAAGCAAGAGCATTCCAGAAAAGCATCTATTTCTGCTTTAACTATGTCAAAGTATTTGACTGTGTCAATCACAACAAATTGTGTGCTCCTTATGCTGAAAACTGTGGAAAATTCTTTAGGAGATAGGTATACCAGATCACCTGACCTCCGTCCTGAGAAACCTATACACAGGTCAAGAAACAACAGTTAGAAACAGACATGGAACAACGGACTGCTTTCAAATTGGGAAAGGAGTATGTCAAAGCTGTATATTGTCACTCTGCTTATTTAACTTATATGCAGAGTACATCTAATGTGCAACACCAAGTTGGATGAAGCACGAGCTGAAATCAAGATTGCCAGGAGAAATATTAATATCTTCAGTTACACAGATGACACTACCCTTATGGCAGAAAGCAAAGAATTAAAGAGTATCTTGATGAACGTGAAAGAGGAGAGTGAAAAAGTTGGCTTAAAACTTAACATTTAGAAAACTAAGATTATGGCGTCTGGTTTCATCACTTCATGTCAAATAGATAGGGAAAGAACAGTGACAGACTTTATTTTCTTGGGCTCCAAAATCACTATAGATGGTGATTGAAGCTATGAAGCTAAAACATGTTTGCTCCTTCAAAGAAAAGCTATGGCCAACCTAGACAGCATATTTAAAAGCAGAGACATTTTTTGCCTACTAAAGTCCATCTAGCCAAAGCTATGTTTTGTCATTTATTGATGTGAGAGGTATGGTTGGATACATCCATAGTCATGTTTGGTTGGATGTGAGAATTGGACCATAAAGATGGCTGAACACTGAAGAATCAATCCTTTTGAACTGTGATGCTGGAGAACTTAAGAGTACTTTGGACTTCAAGGAGGTCAAACCAGTCGATCCTAAAGGAAATCAGTCGTGAACATTCACTGGAAGGACTGATGCTGAAGCTGAAGCTCCTTTGGCCACTTGAGGTGAAGAACTGACTCATTGGTACAGACCCTGATGCTGGGAATGATTGAAGGCAGGAGGACAAGAGAACTTGAGGATGGGATGGTTGGATAGCATAACTGACTTGATAGACATGAGTTTGAGTAAGCTCCAGGAGTTGGTGATGGACCAGGAAGCCTGGTGTAATGCAGTCCATAGGGATGCAAAGACTCGGACACAGCTGAGCGACTAAACTGAACTGAATTAAATAGATTTACATATCATTATTTCTCTGATTCTGATGATTTCAATACTTCATTCCATTATCTTCCTCAATATTGTTATAAATTTTTATAGTTATAATTAGTCTTTATATATTTTAAAGTATTACTGCTAGTTCCAAATTTTGAGAAATGCACTTAATTTTAATAAGCATATGCCAAATTTATTGTGGGTTACACATTAAGTGCTATGGGATTAATGTTTATTTTAGTTAATATTTTATAAGGGTGTTATAAAATTCTGTGGTAGTAATTTACATATATCTGTTAATTTGTTGTCCCCAGAATAAAATAGAAAAACATTCATTCTGAGCTTCATAAAGTTTGTTCAGTTCAGCTCAGTCACTCAGTCGTGTCTGACTCTTTGTGACCCCATGAATCGCAGCATGCCAGGACTCCCTGTCCATCACCAACTCCCGGAGTCCACCCAAACCCATATCTATTCAGTCGGTGATGCTATCCAACCATTTCATCCTCTGTTGCCCCCTTCCCCTCCTGCCCTCAATCTTTCCCAGCATCAGGGTCTTTTCAAATGAGTCAGTTCTTTACATCAGCTGGCCAAGTTATTGGAGTTTCAGCTTCAGCATCAGTCTCTTCAATGAACATCCAGGACTGATCTCCTTTAGGATGGACTGTTTAAATTTCCTTGCAGTCCAAGGGACAAACAAGAGTCTTCTCCAACACCACAGTTCAAAAGCATCAATTCCTCAGTGCTCAGCTTTCTTTACAGTCCAACTCTCACATCTATACATGACTACTGGAAAACCCATAGTCTTGACTAGATGGACCTTTGTTGAAAAAGTAATGTCTCTGTATTTTAATATGCTGTCTAGGTTGGTCATAACATCTTTTAATTTTATGGCTGTAATTACCATATGCAGTGATTTTGGAGCCCAGAAAAAAAAAGTCTGACAATGTTTCCACTGTTTCCCCATCTATTTCTCATGAAGTGGTGGGACCAGATGCCATGATTTTCATTTTCTGAATGTTGAGCTTTAAGCCAACTTTTTCACTCTCCACTTTCACTTTCATCAAGAGGCTTTTTAGTTCTTCATTTTCTGCCATAAGAGTGGTGTGATCTGCATATCTGAGGTTATTGATATTTCTCCCGGCAATCTTGATTCCAACTTGTGCTTCCTCCAGCCCAGATTTTCTCTTAATGTATTTTGCATATAAGTTAAATAAGCAGGATGACAATAAACAGCCTTGATACACTCCTTTTCCTATTTGGAACCAGTCTGTTTTTCCATGTCCAGTTCTAACTGTTGCTCCCTGACCTGCATAAATTTCTCAAGAGGCTGGTCAAGTCGTCTGTTTTTCTCATCTTTTTCAGATTTTTCCAGTTTGTAGTTGCAATTAATTCAATTCATTGTATACTGCAATGAATAACTATGACTGGAAATGTGACAAACAGAAAAATGTAGTTGGAAGAGAGGACTCTTTCTGCTGATTTTATCATAGTTTCTTTTTTTTTTTAATAACTGAAGTTGATTTACAATGCTGTGTTAATTTCTGCTGTACAGCAAAGTGACTCAGTTATACATATATTATCTTTACAGCAATCTATATCACCTTGACTGATCTCCAGGTAGGATCTTTTTAAGATCAATGTAGCATGATACAGGATTTTCAGGAAGTAAGATCATTTATATGATTATAAACTAATAACTTAAATTAGGAATTTATTACGGAGGCCAATAGTAGATACAGTTTCCAAATCAGAAGATCAGGTGTCATTGAGAGGTAATGTATCTTAATCCCAGAAAAGAACTACTGCAATTAACAGCACAAAGTAAAAACAGTTTCTATGCAGTTTTTTTGGGTGGTGCAGGGGGTTGTAGAAACATAACTAAAAGACTTCAGGAGAGAATCTAAGAAAAGTGATGAAGTAGGTACAGTTTTTTTTTTCTTCAACCTGATAATGCTGAAGACAGAAATTAAGTGGTAGCTTGTATTGGATGTTGAGGTGTTTTGGTGTGGTTTGTTGGATATTTCATTTGGGAAATCTAAAGCATGTTCATATCCTAGTAGGAAATTTCCAATGAAACCAGACCATCAATGCTGCAAGTAAATGAGGCATATAGATGCTGGGGTGAATTTCTTGCAAAGACTAAGGGGTAATGTGGACTACAGAAATGTCTGAGGAGGTGGTTGTCTTTACATAGGAACAGGAAGACCATAATGGGCTTTCCAGGTGGTGCTAGTGGTAAAGAACCCACCTGTCAGTGCAGGAGACAGAAGAGAAGTGAACTAGATCTTTGGGTTCGGAAGATCCCCTGGAGGAGGGCAAGGCAACCCACTCCAGTATTCTTGCCTGGAGAACCACATGGACAGAGGAGCCTGGCAGGCTACAGTCATCAGATTGCGAAGAGTCAGACACAACTGAAGTGACTGAGCACAGCCACAGGAAGACCATAATTGTTGAGGAATTTTATCATGTATAAAATTAGGAAAGAAATACATTATCATCACAAACACATGAAGTTTGTATTCATGACTTGGTGTGCTCTGATGAACATAATTGATGGCTTCTATTTTCTCCATGTATTAAGTGGCACTGGGAGTAAAACATGTGCAGGAGTGTTAGCATATTCAAAATATTATTGTTAAAGAAAAACATTATATTTTATGTACTCATTCTATGTATATAATCATAACTTTAAAGAAGGTATATATTTAGCTAAATAATATTAATTTCCACCCTCTGAAATAATTTCCTATAAACTCTAAAACATAATTATGTCCTAATACAAAAGTGTATTTAATCTCATAAAAATATGAATAAGAAGATTTCTTGGGCTTTTGTATATTCCTTATTTTTCCTTAATATTATAAAGATATATATAGAAATTTTCAGAGTCCTTCTACTATAGAATAGTTGCACACCCTGCACTGCAAAAAGTAGAAACTTTACATTCTAGCATACACTTGAACACAGATTCATTGCTTCTAGGCATGAGCTATCTAGAATATATGCAGAAAATATAAAACAGTAAACATTATATCGGAAGTAAAGAAACTGAGAAAACATAGGCTAAAAAACTCAGTTAAAATATCATGTAACATGATGGGTTTTGAGTGACTAATATCAGAGACTGACATTAGGAAGTATTCTCCTAATCAAAGAATTTTGATTAATCTAATCACCCTTTCACACTGCTTATGCAAATAGTGACTCTATCAGTGTTTTAATTTGAAACAACATGTTGCTTTTGTTAATGAATAATAGGAAGCTTGCAGTGCTAATGATAGTATTATGGCTAATGTTAAAATCTAAAAAAAAAAAAAAAGATGTAAGTAATAAAGTTTATTCCTCAATGAGAAAAATGGAAGTTCACTGAAAATATTTACTCTGGTAAAATTATAGTCATTACTAGCCAGGATCATATAGGTAATGAGGAAAGACTATCCATAAATACACTGTTCTAGTTTTAAATCCTTTTAGTGTTAATTATTTTCACCATTTTTTAAAGTCACATGTTAGTCCATAAACAAGTTAAAGCAATTTATAATCATTATTAAAAATACACCACTATTATTGAATACATTGTTAACTTTATAGCCCTCCAAACCACATCTGGAATTTATTTTATTTCCATGTATACTATTAAATATAAAGCTGATCAGAAAAATAAATAAATAAAAGAGACTGACAGCTCTATGATTCCCATTTTAAATCTAGAGTGTGTGCATATATATATATATATATATATATGCACTCTAGACAGCTACCTAGTTTATATACACTAAGAATTTCAAGTGGGGTCTTGAAAAATACAGGAAAATTCAAATAGCATCAAATTTAAAGTACTGAGATGTTCTATGCCATTTAAGAGTTTCAGGTGTTCCATCTCTTGGCCACTAGTGAGTACTGGTGTGGAAAAATAATAAATACATCAAAGTAAAGATGTAGAAATAATTCATCTGAATTAAGAGAGAGGGACAGAAACCAGGAAACAATAAAGGAGAATTTGCCTCCCAGAATCACTACATTGGCATCATCCTCACCACAACAGTTTGAACCAGACATGGAACAAATGACTTTCAAAATTGGGAAAGAAGTAAGACAAGACTTTATAGTATCATCATGCTTATTTAACTTATATGCAGAGTACATAATGCAAAATACCAGTCTGGATGAATGGCAAGACGGAATCAAAATTGCCAGGAGAAATGACAGCAAACACAGATATGCAGATGATAGCACACTAAAGTGAAGAGGGCCTGTTGTGAAGGTGAAAGAGGTGAGTGAAAAAGCTAGTTTAAAACTCAACATTCAAAAAGCTAAGATCATGGCATTCAGTCCCATTACTTCATGGCAAATAGATTGGGAGAAAGTGGAAACAGTAACAGATTTTATTTTCTCGGCCTCAAAAATCACTGTGGACCGTGACTGCAGCCATGAAATTAAAAGATGCTTGTTGCTTGGAAGAAAAGCTATGACAAACCTAGATAGCATATTAAAAACCAGAGACATCACTTTGTTGATACAGGCACATATAGTCAAACCTATGGTTTTTCCAGTAGTCATATATGGATGTGAGGGTTGGACCATAAACGCTGAAAAATTGATGCTTTCAAATTGTGTTGCTGGAGAAGACTCTTGAGAGTCCCTTGGAGAACAAGAAGATCAAACAAGTCAATCCTAAATGAAATCAAACCTGAATATTCATTGAAAGAACTGAAGATCCAATATTTTGGCCACCTGATGCAAAGATGCTATAGATGGGGAAAGATGCAATAGATGAGGAAACATTAACAGACTTTATTTATTTATTTATTTTGACTCTGAAATCACTGCAGATGGTGACTGCAGCCATGAAATTAAAAAATACTTGCTCCTTGGAAGAAAAGTTATGACCAACCTAGACAGCATATTAAAATACAGAGACATTACTTTGCCAACAAAGGTCCATCTAGTCAAGGTTATGGTTTTTCCAGTAGTCACATATGGATGTGAGAACTGGACTGTAAAGAAAGCTGAGTGCCAAAGAATTGATGCCTTTGAACTGTGGTGTTGGAGAAGACTCTTGGGAGTCCCTTGGACTGCAAGAAGATCCACCCAGTCCATCCAAAAGGAAATCAGTCCTGAATATTCATTGGAAGGACTGATGCTGAAGCTGAAACTCCAGTACATAGGCCACCTGATGAAAAGAACTGACTCATTTGAAAAGCCCCTGATACTGGGGAAGATTGAAAGCAGGAGGAAAAGGGTTCGACAGAGCATGAGCTGGTTGTATGGCATCACTGACTGGATGGACATGAGTTGAGCAAGCTCTAGGAGTTGGTAATGGACAGGGAGGCCTGGTGTGCTGCAGATCCATGGGGTCGCAAAGAGTCGGACATGACTGAGCAACTGAACTGAACTGACCTGAACTAATACAAAGAGCTGACTCACTGGAAAATAACTTGATTCTGGGAAAGTGAAAGCAGGAGAATGGGGTGACAGGATGAGATGGTTAGATGGTATCACCATCTCGACGGAGATAAGTTTGAGCAATTATGGGGGATAGTGAAGGACAGGAAAGCATGACCTGCTGCAGTTCATGTGGGTGCAAAGAGTCAGACACAGCTTAGTAATTGAATAACAATAACACACAATTAATTTTGTCCCAGTCTATCTAGCATAGTGAAAGTTCTTTGCCTCCCAAGGTATAGTACAGAGAAGTGGTTTCCCCTACCTTAAACATGAGTGCTCTGGTTCTTTGGCAATGGATTTTAATAAACATACCCACATGGGTTCATTTCATGCCGTATATTTTTTCCAGACCATAGTATCAACAAATTTCTTGCTGCTTTAAGGGCCTCTGATCTAAGTTCTTCCAGCCAACAATCATGCCAGAAAACAGAGGAGTTTTATTGCTTTCACATTATCTCATTAAATTTGTAAGCAGTTACAGAATCAAGAGACAAACTAATCTTTACATAATTTCTTCATTTCTAAACTTTAGCTCCCTCTTTGCCTAAATGTGAAGTAAAAAGAAAAAAAAAGAAAAAAAAGAAAAACCTCTATGTTGTTGAACATCCAAAAGAATATAAACCCACTCTCTCCCCAAAACCATGTCACTGTGTTTACTGTTATGCTGACAATCCACTGGCTCCTATTTACAGATTTAGCTACCTTGAAGATGGATGGGAAGGATTTCTCTGGGCTCTTCAAAATTTAGTCAAGAAATTTCACTCCTTCTTTATCAAGAAAATGTAAAAGTGAAGTCACTCAGTCGTATTCGACTCTTTGCAACACCAGGGACTGTAGCCTGCCAGGCTCCTCCATCCATGGGATTTTTCCAGAAAAGAATAATGGAGTGGGTTGTCATTTCCTTCTCTAGGGAATCTTCCCAACTCAGTGATCGACCCCTGGTCTCCCACATTGCAGGCAGATTGTTTATTGTCTGAGTCACCACGGAAGCCCTTTCAAGAAAATACATGCGGTCTATCGCATGCTAATTCCTACTATGAACTTGCTACTGCTTGAGAGGTTCTATGAACATTTTCTACATAGAAATCTCCTACTATGAAAAGTGAGATCAGGAAAACTTACACTTTGGCTGATTTCATGTTACCCTTATTTCTGGAAGCATCATTGGCTTTCTGTTATTCTTCAACAAGAAACAGAAATTCACCAACAGGATTACAAAAAGTACCAAAGTTAGGACAGTCTTACTTAACTTTTGGGCCCAATTAATAACTGAGAAGTAACATGCTTATTTAGCAGAGTTCTGAAAGTTTGTCCTCTTGTCCTTCAGCCTTCAATCTTTCCCATCATCAGGGTCTTTTCTAATGAGTCAATTCTTATATTGCACAATCATAAGAGAAAACCAGTTGGCAAAAGGCCAGTACGGGACTGTATAGGCTGTAAACAAGGCTGTCTAAGGTAACAAACTCTACCCACAATAACTAAAATGATAAAGGGAATAGGGATGGTCCTGAAAAGTTCCCTTGAGAGGAGTGCTAGTGAGAATTTGTTACAGTAGAATATACAGAGATAATGAACTATTATTATTTAAAATATTTTGCAGATTTGTATATCTGTATGTGGTAATATCTGCAATACTACATAATAGTTTCTCTCAAGTTTCCTGCTCATGTCCATGAACTTTATTCATATAGTGACGCAAATGCTTATTTTGCTTGTTTCCACTAGTTAAGGCCATTCCATGTAGAACATTGTGTAATAGGTTAGACAGAAACTCAGTATCCTCCTGGCATCTGTTAGTTGAGCTCAGATTTAAGTATCCAAGGCACCAAACCTCAGATATTGCTATCCATTTCTTTATCACTATTTCTGAAAAAAATGTTATCACTTCTCTGATGATCTAATTGAAAATCTACACATAGACATGTCCAGAGATCAATATATAATAGAATATACAAAAATAACTTTTCTTTCACAATAACTATATGACTAAACAGAAATCATATGAAAAATTTATTTATTTCTTATGTTTCTTTTAATGCAATTCTATGTTTGTTTCACTGATTACTACTATTGCTTCTACCAAAGGGTAAGTTTTCTTGAAGTATCTACAAATGTATTTAATGAAGTGTTTAAAAATGAAAACATTCAGAGTTATTTCAAATAACAGCATCAAATAATGTTTATGTAGATTTAAGCAAATGTTAATATTAGATCATATATTCTTCTTTTAAGATATAGTCACTATACTGTATTTATTAGGTATCCATTTATCTATTATACTTTATATACTTTATATATACTTTATATAGGTTTTTCTCATTTATATCATTTTATAGTCTATAAAAAACTATTTTGCTGTATATATCATTTTACAACTTGCTATTTTTTGCCTATTGTAAATTGTTTTTATGATTCACCTATTTTCATTCATCTAAAATTACTTCTGCCCTCTTTCTCAATTCAGCATAATACTATGAGGGTGGTATATTCATAAAATAATCAGTTTAGTTCAGTTCAGTCACTCAGTTATGTCCAACTCTTTGCGACCCCATGAATGGCAGCACGCCAGGCTTCCCTGTCCATCACCAACTCCCGGAATTCACTCAGATTCACATCCATCGAGTCAGTGATGCCATCCAGCCATCTCATCCTCGGTCGTCCCCTTTCCTCCTGCCCCCAGTCCCTCCCAGTATCAGAGTCTTTTCGAATGAGTCAACTCTTCGCATGAGGTGGTCAAAGTACTAGAGTTTCAGCTTCAGCATCATTCCCTCCAAAGAAATCCCAGAGTTGATCTTCAGAATGTAACATGGCATAAATATTCTACAATCTATCCATTCCTTTCCCAGCATATCTTTAGAGTGCATTTTTTTTTTTTGCAGTTTCTAAACTTACAATAACACTGTTAATATACATCTCTATTTGAGCATGTGGTAGGAAATGAGAATTGAAAGATATAAAGTATGCCAAGCTGTTTTCCTAAGTTGCTGTAACAATTCACAATCTCACAGTTCATGATAATTCACACTTGCAACATGTATACTGTAAAAAAGAACTATTGGATCAATATGAAACGGTATTTTTGTTGTATTTTGCATTTTCCTCATTTGCAATTAAGTGCAAATTTTTATATAATTGGCCAAATTTTTCTTTCATTGAGTTCTTTTACTTCATATTTCATAGGCTTATCACATTTATAAAATTAATAGTTTGTGAAACATTTTGTGGAAATTGAGTTTTGAAGTCTTCAGTGTACCTACACAGTTGATTTGCAATTATGCTTCAACATCTATATAAATATTTTAGCATATCAAGAACTATTATTATATGACCTTTTTTGCTTTAATAATAAATCAATGTTCTAATGCTAAAAACACATTAGATTTTCTTATCCCAAAATTTTTCTTTTTCTCATTTTAGTCTTTAATCTACTTTGAACTCATGTGACTTTTGTGACAATTTATTACTACATAAATTTTGCAGTTGTCCTAGCAGTATGTATTCTATTCTTTTGATGGTAATATGAAAAGTGTAAGTGAAGCCCCTCAGTCGTGCCCAACTCTTCAGCAACCTCATGGACTGTAGCCTACCAGGCTCCTCTTTTCATGGTATTTTCCAGGTAGGAGTACTGGAGTGGGATGCAACTCTCTTCTCCAGGATATTTTCCCAATCAGGGGAATATAATCTCAGTCATATTTGAAGATTTTGCACTTATGTGTTTTTATCAATAGTTTCTATTGTCTAATTGATCTTTTTGCCTATGAAATTTTCATCACTATATCTGTATGTTGTGAGATATGTAATTACTACTTATAAAATAATTGTTTAATACTAGAGACTGTTTTAGAGAAATATATTATTATATATGCATATTTATATAGTATGAATATACATGTATCTAAAATATACTCAAGTATAACCTTTATGTATTCCTAAACATATATACACACTCAAATTTGTATGCACATGCATATGTTTACATGCATGTATATTAATATGTTATGTAATTTATTATAGATTTATATTCATATATTTTATACATGTGGAATATACATATGTATGTTTCCATAAGCTTAACTATGGTCTATTGATGTTTTTCAAGTAATTTTAATTATAACTTAATTTCAATTTTAACATTATTCTTCCTAAGTTTTCCACAGTAGTCACTGATTACTTTTTTAACATTTATACTTTAAATTTCTATTATATTTTTTAATCTTCATGGTTTTCGTCCTTTTTTCTTGGGTAAATACATCAAAGTTTATGTATTTTTTGACTCAAGACAAGGAAAAACTTTTGATATTGCGGGCCTTCTGTGCTTTTCCTTGATTTCTAGTTTATTCATTTTTGCTGTTTAGTATTTTCTTAGTCTTTACTTGGTTTTGTCAACTTAACTGAGTATTTGCAGACATTTGCTTTTTTGGTAAAAAATTCATTGTATTTACTCCCCTGCTTCACCCCTCAAGAACTACTGTGTTTATACTATTTCAGTACAAACTGTTTGATTTTCATTTTAATTTCATCTTTGTTCTGTTATTTATTTATGAGTATACTTTAATATTTACAGCTTATCAGACAATCTGAAATCATAACCAAGTTTTCATCAATGTGAAAATATGAGGATTACAATCCAGTTTCTTTGGATTACCATTAAGCTTTCATTTTCAGCTTAGTATGTGGGCAAAAATAGAAGACAACATATGATTATTTAATAATGTGTATATTTCTGTTACTGAAAGATTGATTTATATGTGTCCATTGTTAATATTTTACAAATTATCCATATTTTTAATACATCATTTCATCTACTGCTTTCTAAGAGACCTAGGCTAACAACACACCAAAGGCAAAACACATACATCTGCCTTCAAAGTTTTGCTATTTTTAAAAATTTATTTTTGGGTCACATTTTTTAATGGGTACTATATCAAGACACCTATACAATCTTTATAAACTGCTCATTTTAGCATTAATTCATGATGCATTAGCTTTTTAATATTTTTATTTTATTAAAGTTTTTCTTCTGTTATTAATAACATTATGTTAGCATCTGCTTTAGGTTGCACTTTCTAGTCCTTATAATTCAACCTCTTTTGAAATTATATTTCATATATGGTTTTAAAAATAGTCTAAATCGCACATGGGGCAAAAAATTAAATAAAGGGAATCAGAATGTTTTATGAACTTGAAATGGGTTTCCCTGGTAACCCAGATGGTAAAGAATTTGTCTGCAATGCAGGAGACAAGTGTTCGACAATTGGATTGGGAAGATTCCCTGGAGAAGAGAATGGCTACACATTCCAGTATTTTCACCAGGATAATTCCACAGACAGAGAAGCCTGGCAATGGATTACAATCCATGGGGTTGCAAAGAATTGGACACAACTGAGTGACTAACACACATACACACACACACAGAGACTTGTAATAAAATTAAAACACAGCATACCAACATTTGGGGCTGCAGCTAAAGTAGTGCTTAGAGAAAAATATTCTGCTTATATATTTAAGTATGGTTAAAATTTAAATATAAAATATGAGAGAAAAATAAATGTGAGGGTAGAAACCAAAACTATAGAGAACAAATGGGCAATACAGAAAATTAATGAAATAAATTTCTGATCATTTAAATAGAAGAATAAACTAGCTTGAAGCTCTCCTGAAGAAGTGAATGGCTACCCACTCCAATATTCTTCCCTAAGAATGTCATGGACAGAGGAGCTTGGCAGCTACAGTACTTAGGGTCGCAAAGACAGACACAACTGAGTATGAATGCACACATTCAATTCAGTTCACTCGATCAGTCGTATCTGACTCTTTGTGACCCCAGGGAGTGCACCATGCCAAGCCTCCCTGTTCAGCACTGACTCCAGGAGTTACTCTAACTCATGTCCATTAAGTCAGTGATGCCATACAACCATTTCATCCTCTCTCATACCCTTCTCCTCCTGCTTTCAGTCTTTCCAAACATCAGAGTCTTTCCAAATGAGTCAGTGCTTAACATCAGCTGGAGTTTCAGCTTCAGCATCAGTCCTTCCAATGAATATAAAGGACTGATCTCTTTAGGATAGACTGGTTGGATCTCCTTGCAGTCCAAGGGACTCTGAAGAGTATTCTCCAACACCAAAGTTCAAAAGCATCAATTCTTCAGTGCTCAGCTTTCCTTATAGTCCAACTCTCACATCCATACTTGACTATTGGTAAAACCATAGCCTTGACTAGATGAACTTTGTTGGCAAAGTAATGTCTCTGCTTTTTAATATGCTAAGTTGGTCATAACTTTTCTTCTAAGGAATAAGTGTCTTTTAATTTCATGACTGTGATCACCATCTGCAGTGATTTTGGAAGCCCCCAAAAATAAAGTCTCTCTATTTACACTGTTTCTCTATTTGCCATGAAGTGATGGGACCTGATACCATGATCTGTTTTCTGAATGTTGAGCTTTAAGCCAACTTTTTCACTCTCCTTTTTCACATTCGTCAAGAGGCTCTTTAGTTCTTCTTCACTTTCTGCCATAAAGATGGTGTCATCTGCATATCTGAGGTTATTGATATTTCTCCTAGCAATCTTGATTCCAGCTTGTGCTTCATCCAGTCCAGCATTTCTGATGATGTACTCTGCATATAAGTTAAATAAGTACGATAGCAATATATAGACTTGAATTATTCTTTTTCCTATTTGCAACCATTCTGTTGTTCCATGTCCAGTTCTAATTGTTGCTTTTTCATCTGCATACTGATTTATCAGAGGTAGGTCAGGTGATCTAATACTTTCATCTTTCAGAATTTTCCACAGTTTGTTGTAATCCACATAGTCAAAGGCTTTGCCATAGTTAATAAAGTTAATAAAGCAGACATAGATATTTCTCTGGAACTCTCTTGCATTTCCAGGATCCAGAAGATGTTGGCAATTTGTACTGTGGTTCCTCTGCCTTTTCTAAAACCAGCTTGAACATCTGGAAGTTCATGGCTTATGTACTGTTGAAGGCAGGCTTGGAGACTTTTAAGCATTACTTTGCTAGCATGTGAGATGAGTGCAATTATGCAGTAGTTTGAGCATTCTTTGGCATTGCCTTTCTTAAGGATTGGAATGAAAACTGACCTTTTTCACTCCTGTGGTCACTGCTTAGTTTTCCAAATTTGCTGACATATTGAGTGCAGCAATTTCACAGCATCATCTTTTAGGATTTGAAAGAGCTTAACTGGAATTCCATCACCTCCACTATCTTTGTTTGTAGTGATGCTTCCTAAGACCCACTTGACTTCACATTCCAGGATGTCTGGCTCTAGGTGAGTGATCACACCATCGTGATTATCTGGGTCATGAAGATCTTTTTTTTACATTTCTTCTTTGTATTGTTGCCACCTCTTCTTGATATCTTCTGCTTCTGTTTGGTCCATACAATTTCTGTCATTTATTGAGACCATCTTTTCATGAATGTTCCCTTGGTATCTCTAATTTTCTTGAGGAGATCTCTAGTTTTTCCCATTCTATTGTTTTCTTCTATTTCTTTGCCCTGATCACTGAGAAAGGTTTTCTTATCTCTCCTTGCTATTCTTTGGAACTCTGCATTCAAATGGGTGTATCTTTCCTTTCTCTTTTGCTTTTGGCTTCTCTTTTCACAGCTACTTGTAAGGCCTCCTCAGACACCCATTTTGCTTTCTTCATTTGTGTTTTTTTTTTTTTTTTGGGGGGGGGGGGGGGCGTTNCCTTGCTATTCTTTGGAACTCTGCATTCAAATGGGTGTATCTTTCCTTTCTCTTTTGCTTTTGGCTTCTCTTTTCACAGCTACTTGTAAGGCCTCCTCAGACACCCATTTTGCTTTCTTCATTTGTGTTTTTTTTTTTTTTTTGGGGGGGGGTGGGGGCGATCTTGCTTCCTGTCTCCTGTACAATGTCATGAGCCTCCATCCATAGTTCGTCAGGCACTCTATCTATAAGATTTACTTCCTTAAATCTATTTCTCACTTCCACTGTAGAAGTGTAAGGGATTTGATTTAGGTCATACCTGAATGATCTATTGATTTTCTCTTTTCTCTTAAATTTAACTATGTATTTGGCATTAAGGAGTTCATGGTCTGAGCTGCAGTCAGCTCCTGGTCTTGTTTTTCCTGACTGTATAGAGCTTCTCCATCTTTGGCTGCAAAGAATATAATCAATCTGATTTCGGTGTTGACCATCTGGTGATGTCCATGTGTAGAGTCTTCTCTTGTGTTGTTGGAAGAGGGTGTTTGCTATAACCATTGCATTCTCCTGGCAGAACCTATTAGCCTTTGCCCTGCTTCATTCTGTACTCCAAGGCCAAATTTACCTGTTACTCCAGGTGTTTCTTGACTTCCTAATTTTCATTCCAGTGCCCTATAATGAAAGGAACATATTTTGGGCATATTAATTCTAGAAGATCTTGTAGCTCTTCATAGAACCATTCAACTTCAGCTTCTTCAGCATTACTTGTTGGAGTATATACTTGAATTACCATGATATTGAATGGTTTGCCTTTGACACGAATAGCAATCACTCTGTCATATTTGAGACTGCATCCAAGTACTGCATTTAGGACTATTATGTGAACTATGATGGCTACTACATTTCTTCTAAGGGATTCTTCATCACAGTAGTAGATATAATGGTCATTTCAGTTAAATTCACCTATTTCAGTCAATTTTAGTTCCCTGATCCCTAAAATGTTAATGTTCACTCTTGCCATCTCCTGTTTGATCACTTCCAATTTGCCTTGATTCATGGACCTAACATTCCAAGTTCCTATGCAATACTGCTCTTTACATAGTCGATCCATGCTTCCATCACCAGTCACATCCACAACTGGCTGTTGTTTTTGCTTTGGCTCCATCTCTTCTTTCTTTCTGGATTTATTTCTCCATTGATCTCCAGTAGCATATTGCACACTTACTGACCCAGGGAGTTCATCTGTCAGTGTCCTATCTTTTTGCCTTTTCATACTGTTCATGGGGTTCTCAAGGCAGGAATACTGAAGTGGTGTGCCTTTGTGGGCTTCCCTGGTGGCTCAGATGGTAAAGAGTCTGCCCACAGTGCAGGAGACCTAGCTTCCATCTCTGGGCTGGGAAGATCCCCTGGAGAAGGAAATGACAATCCACTCCAGTATTCTTGCCTTGATATTCCCACAGACAGAGGACACTGGTAGTCCATGGGTTCGCAAAATGTCAGACATGGCTGAACGCTACTTTCTCCAGTAAAGCACATTTTTGTCAGAACTCTCCGCCATGACCCATCTATCTTGGGTGGCCCTACATGACATGGCTCATAGTTTTACTGAGTTAGACAAGACTGTAGTCCATGTGATCAGATTGGTTAGTTTCTGTGATGGTGGTTTTCAGTCTGTCTGCCCTCTGATGGAGAAGAGGTTGATGAAAGCTTCCTGATTAGATCGACTGTCTGAGGGGGATACTGGGTCTTGTTCTGATGGGTGGGGTAATCCTCAGTAAATTTTTAATCCAGTTTTCTGTTGATGGGTGGAACTGTGTCTTCTTCTTGATATTTAAGTAAGTAAGTGAAGTCGCTCAATGATGTCTGACTCTTTGTGACCCCATGGACTGTAGCCTAACATGTTTTTCAGTCCATGGGATTTTCCAGGCAAGAGTACAGGAGTGGGTTGCCATTTTCTTCTCCAGGGAATTTTCAAGATCCAGGGTTTGAACCAGGGTCTCCCACAATGTAGGCAGATGCTTTACTGTCTGAGCCACCAGGGAAGTCCAATATTTCTTTGAGCCGCTTTTTTTTTTTTTGGCGGGGGGAGGGGGGGGGTTGGCAACAAGAATACTGGAGTGGGTTGTCATTCCCTTCTCCAGAAGATCTTCCCGACCCAAGGATCAAACCCAGGTCTCCTGCACTGTGGTCAGACTCTTTACTGTCTAAGCCTGGGGCCAAACTATGGTGAACTCCTTCAAAAGATTCCAGGCATGTACTGCTACAAGTCCGTGCCCCTAACACTGCAGCACATTTTAGAAAATGAAAGGAAGCCATTGAGCATTAATGTGGTGAGACCAAGAAAAGGTATTTGGAAAGATATGGAGAGCCCAAATCAAACACAGCTACTAGATCATAGTAATGAGGTTAGATTTTATTTGAAATTAATGGAAAGCTTTCACAAAATTTTATTCAGAGGAATGACAATGGCTCAGTTAAGTTTTTAAGGATATTTATAGATGGAAGGAAATGTCTGAGGGTCCCAGGAATGAAATCAAGAATATTTGTGAAGGTGTTTTTTGATACAGTAATAGGAGGAACAGACATGACTGAGTGACTAACATTTTCACTTTTTAACTCATGGATTGAACCAGTTCTCCTGCATTAACTTTTAGAGAGTTTTGGTAATTTTATAGACTTTGCCTATTTCATAAATGTTGTCTATTGTTCATTTTTCACATGGATGCTTAGATGTTTAAGTTACCCTGAATTGTGCATTTTCCTTTCTCCCTGTGCTTAGTTGCTAAGTCATGCCCGACCCTTTGTGACCCCTTGAAGTGTAGCCCACCTGGCTCTTCTGTCCATGGGATTCTCCAAGAAAGAGTACTGACATGTATTGCCATTTCCTTCTCTAAGGGATGTTCCTAACCCAGGTATCAAACCTGGATCTCTTGCATTGGTAGGAGAATCATTTACCACTGAGCCACATGGGAAACCCACTTTTCACATAAGATCATATTTAATATATCTAATAAAGAGACTGAATCCATAGACAAATATTCTTCCATAGAGAACTCCAGACTTTAGATGATTGTACTGCTGAAATTTACCAAAGAGTTAAGGAAGAAATAATACAAATATTACATAAGATCTATCAGAAAGTGAGAGAAAAAAATATGACCTAGAACTTTAAAAAATATTTTTATTTTGAAATATTTTGTTGTACAAAGTTTGCCACAGTAGCACATAGATGTACCATAAATTCTTTTATTATTATTACTTTATTCTGCTTTACAATACTGTATTGGTTTTGCCATACATTGACATGAATCAGCCACGGGTGTACATGAGTTCCCAATTCTGAACCCCCCTCCCACTTTCCACCCCATATCATCTCTCTGGATCATCCCTGTGCACCAGCCCCAAGCATCCTGTATCCTGTATTGAACACAGACTGGCTCTTCATCCAGTTCCCTTTTAAGTAATCACATCTTCCTGGAGAAGGAAATCGCAACCCACCTCAGTATTCTTGCCAAGTATATCCCATGGACAGAGGAGCTTGGTGGGCTGAAATCCATGGGCTTGCAAGAGTCAAACACGATAGCAAAAAACAATCAACCAACCAACACTCAATTTTTGCAGAATCATAGTGCATTGTCTAAAAAAAAAAAAAATTGACACTGGTACACAATTTAAACCAGAAAGCAATGTTTATATTCTTGTATTTCACCAGTTTTTACAAGCACTTCTTTTTTATTTGAGTATATTTTTATAAAGTTTTATCCAATCCCTAAGAAAGGCGATGCCAAAGAATGCTCAAGCTAGTGCACAACTGCACTCATCTCAACACTAGTAAAGTAATGCACAAAATTCTCCAAGACAGGCTTCTACAATACACAAACCATGAACTTTCAGATGTTCAAGCTAGTTTTAGAAAAGGCAGAGGAACCAGAGATCAAACTGCCCACATCCACTGGATCATCGAAAAAGCAAGAGAGTTCCAGGAAGACATCTATTTCTGTTTCATTGACTCTGCCAAAGCCTTTGACTGTGTGGATCACAATAAATTATGGAAAATTTTTCAAGAGATGGCAATAGCAGACAATCTGACCTGCCTTTTGAGAAATCTGTATGCAAGTCAAGAAGCAACCATTATAACTGGACATGGAACCACAGACTGGTTCCAAATAGGAAAAGGAGTTTGTCAAGGCTGTATACTGTTACCTTGTTTATTTAACTTATATGCAGAGTACATCATGAGAAATGCTGGACTGGAAGAAACACAAGCTGGAATCAATATTGCCGGGAGAAATATCAATAACCTCAGATATGCAGATGACACCACCCTTATGGCAGAAAGTGAAGAAGAACTAAAGAGCCTCTTGATGAAAGGGAAAGAGGAGAGTTAAAAAGTTGGCTTAAAGCTCAATATTCAGAAAGCAGATCATGGCATCTGGTTCCATCAATTCATGACAAAGAGATGGGGAAACAGTATAAGACTTTATTGGGGGAAGGGGGCTCCAAAATCACTGCAGATGGTGATTAAAGCCATAAAATTAAAAGTTACTTACTCCTTGGAAGAAAAGTTATGACCAAACTAGACAGCATATTAAATAGCAGAAACATTACTTTGTCAACAAAGTTCTGTCTAGTTAAGGCTATGGTTTTACCAATAGTCATGTATGGATGTGAGATTTGGACTATAAAGAAAGCTGAGTGCCAAAGAATCAGTGCTTTGGAAATGTGGTGTTGGAGAAGACTCTTGAAAGTCCTTTGTACTGAAAGGAGATCCAACCAGTCCTTCCTAAGGGAAATCAGTCCTAGGTGTTCCTTGAAAGTACTGATTTTGAAGCTGAAACTCCAATACTTTGGCTACCTGATGCAATTAACTAACTCATTTGAAGATCCCTGTTTCTGGGAAAGATTGAAGGCAGGAAGAGAAGGGGACGAAAGAGGAAGAGATGGTTGGATGGCATCACCAACTCAATGGACATGAGTTTGAGTAAACTCTGGGAGTTGGTGATGGACAGGGAGGCCTGGCCTGCTGCAGTACCTCGGGTCGCAAAGAGTTGGACATAACTGAGTGACTGAACTGAACTGACTGATTGCAAGTATAACTCCGTGTAACTATTAGCATAATCACACTACAAAACTGTTCCATCAGGATTATTCCACTATAAATAATATATAACCCAGCAATTCCACGCCTGTGTATTTATAAGTATAAAATACAAACACCAATTCAAAAAGATACATGAATCTATATTCATTGCAGCACTATTTACCAGAGCCAAGATATGGAAGCAACCTAAGTAAGGGTCCATTGACAGGGGAATGGATAAAGAAGATGCGACATGTGTAAAGTAAAGTAAAGTCGTTCAGTTGTGTCCGACTCTTTGAGACCCCATGGACTGTAGTCTGCCAGGCTCCTCTCTCCACGGGCTTTTTTAGGCAAGAATAATGGGGTGGGTTGCCGCTTCCTTCCCCAGGAGATCTTCCCAAGCTGGGGAATGCACCCAGGTCTCCCGCATTGTAGGCAGTATGGTTCGACCTAAAAGGTATTATGCTAGGTGACAAAGTCTGACAGGGAAAAATAAATACACTGTGATTTCACTAATATGTGGAATCTAAAATTACCAAATAAATGAAGACACAAAAGTAAACAGAAATAGACTCTTAGATACTGGTGACTGACCAAATGGAAGCAGGTAGTGGGATCGATAAAAAAGATGAAGGGGATGAAGAGGTAAAAATTTTCACCTATAAAATAAATAAGTCACAGAAATATAACAAACACACAGGTAATAGTGTAAATAATATTTTAACAATTGTACAGTAAGTGATAATAAAACTGGTCTTAACAATGTGATAGTTTTATAATATACAAAACATTGAATCACTATGTTGTACACTTTAATATAATATTGTATGCTACTTATAGCTAAGTCAGAAATAAATTAAATATTTAAATCCTCCAAAGAGAAGATTGTGATTTATGTTAAAATTATTGCAGAACTTGCTACAATTCAACATTTCTATTTAGTGGCCATAGGTATCAAATGTGTGCTTCAGTGTTAGTGATTAATTCATTGAGCATCAATTCATTGAAGTGTTCTTCCTCTCTATACTAGGGTCTATTTAAATATTACTGAAAACAGAAATAAATGTGGCTTGGCCTTATAGAGCTTTAAGTCAGTTAGAAAAATGTAAACTATATAAAGAATATATAATTATATTTATGAATAATAGGGGCTGATTTTAAGACAGTGTTCCCAAATTTAGGCAAGATACTAGGTCAGAAGTCCTGATTCCTGGTCCATTATTTAATTTAATCATAGAAATCTTATTTAATCTTGAGAGTTTAAATATCAAATATAACAAAATGAAACACTAGAAGCTTTTTGCAGGTATATATCATTATCTTCATCATTGTCATCATGACAACGATGCTTGAAATCCTTTGTGGTAAAGTACACTGCAGTTTAGGGCAAAATGAGCAAAAGTCTTATAAGTCTAACCTTATATTGAAAAAAAATAACCTGATTAGAAATGCTTTCAGAAGAAAAATAAATAAAATATATGAATTTTCTTAAGCTCCTTCCATCACTGTCTGAATGCCATCTGTCTAATCTAAAAATAAAACATATGCATTTCCCCTTTTGAAAAAAACTAAGATCCAAGAGCCAGTTTCCTTTGACAAGAAAAAACAAGGCAGTACTTACTGCTGCATTTTTTAAACACACAAATATAAGACAGCTAGAGACAACTTATAACTTTGCTGGAAATTTTTATCTTTAAGAAAAGTTTTGGCTTGTCTTCTAAAGAGAAAATTGAAGCTCCTATGTCAATCCAAACAATAAAAGATAAACAGCATAAAAAGAACCCAGATGTGAGAAGGAATGCAAATCACCATAATAAGAAGCTGAGAAAATTACTCAGCAGGATCCAAAAATAATTAGGAACTGAGTGAGCATATTGGTAAAATATTAAAAGTACTTTGAAAACTTTCAAGTGACAATACAGTTAGTAGTATTTCTTTTTTTTTTTTCTTCTTGGACAGTATGATGAACCTTTTTTGAAAATAGACTACCTGCCAGTGAGTATTGACAGTTGTTGCTATATTTATTTTTCTTTTTAAGTAAAACACTGTAGATGGTGATTGCAGCCATGAAATTAAAAGACACTTACTCTTTGGAAGGAAAGTTATGACCAACCTAGACAGCATATTAAAAAGCAGAGACAATACTTTGCCAACAAAGGTCCATCTAGTCAAGGCTATGGTTTTTCCAATAGTCATGTATGGATGTGAGAGTTGGGTTACAGAGAAAGCTGAGTGCCAAAGAATTGATGCTTTGAACTGTGGTGGTGGAAAAGACTCTTGAGAATCCCTTGGGCAGAAAGGAGATCCAACCATTTCATCCTAAAGGGGATCAGTCCTGGGTGTTCATTGGAAGGACTGATGTTGAAACTGAAACTCCCAATACTTTGTCCATCTGAAGTGAAGAGCTGACTCATTTGAAAAGACCCTGATGCTGGGAAAGATTGAGGGCAGGAGGAGAAGGGGACAACAGAGGATGAGATGGTTGGATGGCATCACGGACTCGATGGACACTGGTTTGGGACTCTAGGAGTTGGTGATGGACAGAAAGGCCTGGCATGCTGCAATTCATGGGGTCACAGAGTCAGACACGACTGAGCAATTGAACTGAACTGAAGTAAAACAGAACTGAAAGAAAATGAAGTCACTCAATCATGTCTGACACTTTGTGACCCTATGGACTATAAGCTACCACACTCTTCCATCCATGGGATTTTACAGTCAAGAGTACTTGAGTGGGTTGCCATTACCTTCTCCAAAGGATCTTCCCAACCCAGAGATCAAACACAAGTCTCCCACATTGTAGACAGACACTTTACCATCTGAGCCACCATGGAAGTGTTATTTATGTGAGATACAGTCCTAATAAATAGATATGTTTCAATACATTTGAATACCACCTACACTAGAATTAGGGTACAAGGAATACCTGACTTTTAATACACAAGTATGCTTGGTTTATCTAGATTTCCAGACTGAAAAACACTCACATGCACACACAGACACACAAACAAACAAAAAACAAGAAAGGGAAAAGAAAAACAAAACCCCTCAAAATATGAGTTCTTCTTAGTAGAGTTCTAAAAATGTGCTGTTGTCTTCATTTTAATAGAATCATGACTCTTTCAAAAGTTCTTTTATTTGATGGATTATAAAAACAAACAGCATATCTTATCTAGGCACATTAACAGCACAAAGTGTCAGCTATAATAAAGCTTTCCAGTTATAATGGAAGACTAAATTTTCAATTTTGTTGGCGAGTTAAAGTTTGAAATGATATTAGAACTTGAACTAATATTATAAAAGCATGTGTCAATATGTATTTTTTATTAATGAAGATTTAAAGCCACAAGTCAATTATTTTTTCTCAGTTTTGAAGAGATAGAACAGGGGGAAAATATCGTGTAATCAGAGAATAAAAATGAATTGTATAGGGTAGAACTATGTTTTTTAAGTAATGATGACTAATAAATCATATGCAGGTAAAAATAGTTTACAGATGGATGCTGAAGAGGCTGAGATAGTCCATGGATGAACCCAACAGACAACACAGATGAAAAAGTAACTGCAGCAAATGGAATGAATTTGCTAAATAGAAAGTTTATTGCTTTTTGAATGCTGAAGTTAAGTAATTTAAATATAATATATATACTATGTTTCTCTGCCCTCCCTTCCACATTCTATCATGGTTTCCATAATTATTACTAAATTGCTAAAATGGACAGTCTTGAGATAATATATTGTGTCAATTTTTCACCATTTCTTCTCCAAATATCTTTGTTATTCTTGTCAGGAAAGCCATAAATATGGGCCTTATAAATACTATGACTTCTTGCATCCTACTGACTAATTCTCAAATAACATTTTGTCAGTGATATTTCAAATTAAACCATGCTGATAAGGTGTGGAGAATCTTTTTCCAGTATATTCATTCAAAAGTGTATATGTGTTCAGTGTCTGTCTAGTTAAATAAATAAGTGATGGCCTGAAATTTCAAATATCTCTGGGTGACAATTTTTTTCTATTTCTGTTTGTGCTTATTATCTAAGATGGATAGGTAGCATGCTGAGTGTTTAGTGGACCAATTCCTCAAACCCCCTCTGGCAACAAAATTCCTTTCACCTGCTGTGAGGACAGTTTGGCAGGTGGATTCCTTCCTGCCAATAAATCTCTTCTTAGTTCTCATCCATCCATATACTGTGGTGTCTGGTAATTAACTGACACAAAACTAGTGTTGTGTTTTGAACTTTGATTATATTGAGTTGATCATCACTGACACTAATAGTTATCTGTATTTAAAATCTAAGCTAAATAGATTTTTAAAACATCTGTTTATTTTTTTTTTGTTACACATATAAAACTGATAATACTGCCAGAACTGCAATCATTAGGCAGCACAATTCAACTTCATTCAATGACTGCTGCTGCTGCTGCTAAGTCACTTCAGTTGTGTCCGACTCCTTGCGACCCCAGAGAAGGCAGCCCATCAGACTCCCCGATCCCTGGGGTTCTCCAGGCAAGAACACTGGAGTGGGTTGCCATTTCCTTCTCCAAAATGTATGAAAGTGAAAGGTGAAAGTGAAGTCACTCAGTCATTTCCGACTCTTAGTGACCCCATGGACTACAGCCTACCAGGCTGCTCCACCCATGGGATCTTCCAGGCAAGAGTACTGGAGTAGGGTGCCATTGCCTTCTTCGTCATTCAATGACTAGAAAAACATAAAAAGTAAGAATCAAGTTTTTGACTTATGTGATCCCAAATCTATAATAAATTAAAATAACACTTCAGCACAAGTTCAGTATTAATATTTTGAGGATTTTATACATAAAAAATTAACTGTTCACTTTTGTGTAAGTAGGAGTGTTTATGTATTTTTTGCTAATTCTTATATACAATATTCTTTAGGGCAGTCATAATATCATCAGTTTTCTGTCCAAGAAATCTTGTCATTCAGATTTAAAAACCTGAATTACTACTAGGATTGGTTTTAATAAACCCTACCAGTGAGTTGATATTACTTTGGTGCAAATTTCAGCAAACTATGACCTGTGGACCAAATCCAGCAAATCATAGGCTGTAGATTTATTTCTCCCACATACACAAGAATAGAGGGAATAGAATAATGGATCCCATCATGTGGCTTCAGTGACTGTCAGCGTGTTGGAATCCAACATGGAATCTATCCATGCTCATTTCAAAGCAAATTCAGTATTATATTTTACTTGTAAATTATTTAGTGAGTAACTCTAAAAGATAGAATTATTATAAACATAAAATATGTAAAAAATTTTTTTCTTAGTACCTAATTCTTGGCCATGCTCAAATTTTTCTAATTATCCTATTAATATATTTCTATGTTTGGGTTTTGAATCAGAATCCAGACTGACTCAGATATTGCATTTTGTTGTTATGTCTTTTAAATCTCTTCCGTTTCATAGAAATCCTCATTTCTTTAAATTTTTGTCAGTTTTGGGGAAGAAACTAATAATATATTCTGTTGACTTTCTCACATTCTTGATTTGGTGATTTGCATCACCCTGAGCATGCATGCTAAGTTGTTTCAGTTGTGCTCAACTCTTTGCGACCCTATGGACTGTAGCCTGCCAGCCTCCCATGTCCATAGGATTCTCCAGACAAGAATATTGGAGTGGGTGGTCATGCCCTCTTCCAGGAGATCTTCCTGACCCAGGGTCTGAGCCCTAGTCTCTTTTGTCTCTTGAATTGGCCAGTGGGTTCTTTACCACTAGCACGATTGGGGAGCCCTTTGTATCAGCATGATGCTCCTCATATTTTTAATCCCTACAATTCTCTAATATTGCATTAGACCTAGAGGCTAGATGACAGGTCCATTTCACTGGGTGGGGTGGGGGGGCGGGAAATAACC
>SJYG01000063.1:5266642-5285615 GCA_006410535.1 Litocranius walleri
CAGCTATTTAAGATTTTCATACAGAGAATAATGTGATCAAGAATGTTTTAAGAAGGCTAAATTCTTGAAAGAAAAAAGGTATCATATGAATTTTGAATTGAAAAGAAAGGTATATTATTTGATTTTTATTTCTTTAATATTAAAAAAATTATTTCACTGGAAATATTAATACATATATATGATTAAGGAGACAGCACAATTTTTATTTTGTAAATTGCATTATTACCTTACTTGAATTATTTACCATAAACTACTTTTCTTATACTATACCCCTTATTTTATCAGGAATATTATGTAATTTAAAGGTCATGTCTGAGAAAATGTGCAGATTAAAAAGAATGCTGCGTAGAAGCAACCAAGGTCATGTGTGTGACCTCACCCTTTTTACTTTAGCTTTCTGTGCCACATTGATTAATAGCTATAAAAATGAATAGTATTAGTACTTTTGATAATGAAATCAGACAGTTTGATAAGAATATGGAAATGCATGACATTTTGTGACAGACATTTGATCTAGAAGCCTTTATTCTTTCCCCTTTCAATGAGTGTATTATGTTATTTGCATATTTAGTATAAGATAATAGGTTTCCTCTCTGGCCAAACTCTTTGGGTAATTTATCCATAATTGATTTGGGCTCTTAGTTGGTATCTTGTGTGTTTGAATTTATGTAGTTTAGCATCTTTGTATTATATTGCATGGGTTACTGCTTTAAAAAATTATGCACCAAGGAGATAAATGTCAGGCTCAAGAAATTCAGATTCAAAATTAAACCACCTGCCTTTCTTTTCATACATGACACATAACAAATAGCCCTTTCATTTTTAACTAACACAGGATTATTCTATTAAATTTGACTAGCTTTTTTCTTACCTCTGACATTACTTAACTAATTAGTAGTCCTTAGCCTCATTTTGGAGGATGTGATAATTTTTAGGTTACTGGGGATATTGTATATTAACAGTGATTGGACCCTTCAATCTGATGGTACATTTTCCTTTAGGAAAGATTTGGGAAAGGGGAAATAATTACAAGTTGACATAAAACCAACAATTGAGACAATTTACCAGAAGCTACTTATTCTATGTAAATATTAAGGTACATCTCCAGTTTTAAAACAAACTAATTGAATGAATCAAACAATGTTACTAATATATTTTAATTGCATTGCATATCTCAGAATTCTTTCCAATGAACTAGTAAGTTAAATCTTTTAGAGAATGCACAATGAGTTATTTTTTTTTAAAGCAGCAAAGCCTCATGAAACCCAGAAATAATAACCTAATCCTATTGAGTGAATTAACATTAATTTGTCAATTTATCAATGTTATCCAAGATAAGAAACTGGGAAATAAGCAAATGAAGTATATGTTGTCCATGTTTAGCTTATCTGTATCCTTTGAGGAACTGCTGTTCCATTTTTCCCTGCTAATCCATTTCTTGATTAGGATAAAGCTATCAATCTTATGATCCTGCCTTTCATGGCATAAAGATGCATGTGAGACCCAAGCTGGCCTGTGTACATCCCATCTCCTTGGATACAGTGATTGTACCAGAAGTGGCTAAATAACTCAAGCAGAGCCAGAGCTCTGTTTCTGATGCTAAAGAAGATGGCCATATGTCTGCAGTGAGAAAGGACACTTTCACAAACAATGTGGAACAAGTTGCCTGAGTGGCTACTACAGAAAAATAGCAGTGATGATAGAGAGAAAGGTTTGAGGGTGTGGCTTTGTGAGGCTATGCATGTAGTCGTGTGTGCATGTCTGTATAAACATATATAAAAGTTGGGCTGAAAAGCAAACATTTGATGATGCTGTTTGCTTTGCCTCTCATTTTGAATAGTCCCTTTGACTTTCCTTCATAAGCTAAGTTTGTCTTGTTTTATTTTATTTACAAATTGTTTAGAAGGTGGTTTGAGTTACTATTACTAGCAACTGAAACTAATTGGGAATCACAATGTTGATTCAATAGAATGTTTTAAAGGGTATCTGGAAATTAAAAGACTATACTAAGAGTATTTCTATATAAAAAGTGAAGCTATACCACAAAAATACTTATTTAGTTTGTCTCCTAAATGTTATTGGAAGAAAGATATTTTCACTCCAGAATATTCACATATATTTTTCTTGTAGTGTCACATTAGAATTACCAACTTTATGATAGTTTTTATTATATATGCATATATAATACAAACATATATACACATATATGTATAATGTAAAATATATGTTTAAGTATATACTATATATAATATAAATAAGTATAATATAAATATAAAATATGAAAAATATAAATACAAACATATATATATATACATATGTATAATATAAAACAAATAAACAATTTATTCCACATTGTTTGTGAAAGCGTCCTTTCTCATTGCAGACATATGGCATCTTTAGCACCAGAAATAGAGCTCTGACTCTGCTTGAGTTACTTAGCCACCACTGGTACAATCACTTTTCTCTACATATTGATTAAATACGTCCAATACACCTATGTGATTGCATTTTGCCTTCCATATATATCTTCAGTTTCTCCCACCATGGATTGAATTAACAATGAATTTGTTTGTTGTTGTTTCTCTGTGGTCTATTATCTTTTATTTAGTTTTGTTGTTCAAATATTTTTAGACAACAAAGAATTTTTGCAAATAATTAACCATATTTTATATTTAAAAACAAAACAACCAAATCAAATAAAAAAGAAGGGGTGCAAGGATGCCAGAAGATAACATTAGAATATAGCACAGTAATTTTTGAATCTCTAATAGCACAATCATATGTTTTATTCTGCATGATCATTTTTAACCTAAAACAGAGGGTACAGAAATAATAGAGAAAAAATCCTTGAAAAGCAAGCTATTTTGAAAGGTAAAAGCATTTAATTGTATTCTCTACTTTGAGAGTAAAATAATAAAATGCCCAGGGTATTTCACTCATTCACAAATGAATACCACACTATACATGAGGAATGTTCAGCTGTTTGCTTGCTTCCTCAAGGATTTTTTTTTTCCCCCAAGCAAGTACAGTATTGTAGACCAAGTGCCAATCCATACTGCAGAAGCTTTACATAAAGATTAATGTCTGAGTTAATAACCATGGGTTGAAAATATGCAAAAAGAATTTCAAAAAGTTTCAAAAACCAAGACTAGAATTTGTTGCATGCTGGTAGCTATTTACAAATCATTTACATTGTATCAGGCATTACAGGGACATTAGAGATGATTTAAAGTATACAGGAAGACATGCATAGGTTATGTGTAAATAGAATGCCACTTTATACAAGGGAATTGAGCATTTGCAGGTTTTGGTATCCTTGGAGATTTCTGGAACAAACCCTAGGTTATTACTGAGAGGTAACTGATTAAAGGCAGAAGAACGGGATGACAGAGGATGAGATGGTTGGATGGCAACACCAACTTGATGGACATGAGTTTTAGCAAGTTCTGGGAGTTGGTGATGGAAAGGGAAGCCTGGCATGCCGCAGTGCATGGTGTCGAAAAGAGTTGGACAAGACTGAGCAACTGAACAGAACTGTGTCTGTATATGTAATACGTACTGAGGCACATTATCTATAAATGTGTATATATATACACACATGTATATGAGTGAGTGATAATCAGTAGTGTCTGATTCTTTGCAACACCATGGACTGTAGCCCACCTGGCTCCTTTGTCCATTGAACTCTCCAGACAAGAATACTAGAGTGGGTTTCCATTTCCTTCTTCAATATATATGCATATATACACACACACACACACATAAATATACATCAATATATAGATACATATAAGTATAAATGTGCTTCCCTGGTAGCTCAGCTGGTAAAGAATTCACCTGCTATGCAGGGGACCCAGGATCAATTCCAGGACTGGGAATAGCTCCTGGAGAAGGGATAAGGTACCCACTAGTTCAGATGGCAAAGGACCCACCTGCAACATGGGAGACTGGGGTTCGGTCCTTGGGTTGGGAAGATCCCTTGGAGGAGATCATGGTGATCCACTCCATCATTCTTGCACTGGAGAATCCCCATGAACAGAGGAGCCTGGCAGGCTACAATCCATGGGTTGCCAAGAGCCAGGCGTGACTGGGTGACTGAGCACAGCACAGAACACAGGTGCGGATGCAGATGCAGATGAAGCGGTAGCTATGCAAAGATTCTCTGACTGGCCGAACCTGGTCTGGGTCCTCTGAATTCTCTTCCCAACTAGGTAGGCCTCAACTTTTGGGTTTCCAAGTTCATTTTCATGTTGTCCAATTTTATAATGAATTCTGCGATGTCATTTTATCCAGAATTTTCTATTCTCAGTATCTGATCACCCTTCCTACATTTTCATGTTCTTATCTCTATCATCCTCCAGGTCATGTCTGGTCACTCTGACCTGACTTCAGCAAGAATCCTGCTAGCTCAGGTATCCTCCTTTAGTATTTCCTCTGAATAATTTTTTATACACTGATCTCACTGTACTCCATCTTGCTCCTTGGCTATAAAAGTCCCACTTTCTCTTGTGTTTGCAGTGGAACCCAATCTCTTTCCCTTGTTTACTGCAAAACTCCATTGCAGCTGTCCCTATCTGCTGTTGTTTAGTCACTGAGTCAAGTCTGACTCTGTGCGACCCCATGGACTGTACCCACCAGGCTCCTCAGTGCTTATAAATTTCTAGGCAGGAATACTGGAGCAAGTTGCCATTTCCTTTTCCAGGTTTTTTTTTTTTTTTTTCCTGACTCAGGGATTCAACATTCATCTCCTGCTTGGTAAATAGATTCTTTACCACTGAGCCACTTGGGAAACCCCAGTGGTCCCTACTTCTGTTGCAAAGACCACATGAATAGTCTTCCTCACCATTTCATAACAAAAGTCAGAATTTTATTTTATTTTATTTAATAATACATTCACACATGCATAAAATCAGTAAACATGCTATTAAGAATATATTATGTGACTATGTAGTGAAAACAAAAAAATTAAGGATGAGGTCTAAGCAAACTCATAAGCAAGAAAGATAAATATATACATTTTCAAGTACAATACTCTATGTGTTATCCTATTATTGCAGAAGAAAAAGGGATACCACAGTATGTGCCATGTGTACCTTGTTGCTCAGTTTTTCCTGACTGTAGCCCCCCAGGCTTATCTGTCCATGGAATTTTTTAGGCAAAAATATTGGAATGGGTTGCCATTTCTTCCTTCAGGGTTTCTTCTTGAACCAGGGATTGAAAGCTGGTTCAAGGTTCATCTTCTGTGCCTCCTACATTGTAGGCAGATTCTTTACCCACTGAGTCATCAGGAAAGCCTTTATCCTCCCAAATATAACAATTAATCTGAAGGTAAATGCATAGCTTCAGGTTCATGCAGTCCATGGGATTGGAGAGAGCCTTCCAGGCATGAAAGGCAACAATTGCAAATATAGAGGTGTATGGCATAAAACAAAGACTTGGGAAAATAGAATTTAGAAATAGATCAAAGGATGAAAGTTATAGAATGAAAAGTTTGAATTATGTAGTGTTTTGTATGCTACATTGAAAATATTTTGAAGTCCCTAGGGAACACAGAAATATTTTTAACAAATATGCGGTGATAAAGTTGGCAGAATATTGGTGATAATACTGAGAATTATGAACCTTGGTTAAGATGAGAAGTCAGTTAATCACTTGTAAATTGGTAGTGATGATACAGGTGTGAAAATTGCTTTCTAAGATATTTCAGAAGATAAATTGATAGAAAATGGCATCCACTTTAGGAAAAAAATCAGTCACTATAAAATCTAAATTCAGTCATTCAGATGGCAGCATCATTCATTAAAACAAAAAACACTGAATAAGAAGGTTGGTGAGGCAGGAGGCAAACAGTTTAAGTTTCAGTGTATTAATCAGAGACATTACCTTGCCAACAAAGGTATATCCAGTCAAGGCTATGGTTTTCCAGTAGTCACGTATGGATATGAGAGTTGGACAATAATGAAAGCTGAGTGCCAAAGAATCGATGCTTTTGAACTGCGGTATTGGAGAAAACTCTTGAGAGTCCCTTGGCCTGAAAGGAGATCCAACCAGTCCATCCTAAAAGAGATCAGTCCTGAATGTTCATTGGAAAGACTGAGGCTGAAGCTGAAACTGCAATACTTTGGTCACCTGATGCAAAGAACTGACCCATTTGAAAAGGCCCTGATGCTGGAAAAGATTGAAGGTGAGAGGAGAAGGGGACGACAGAGGATGAGATGGTTGGATGGCATCACCGGCTCAATAAATACGGATCTGAGTCAACTCTGGGAGTTGGTGATGGACAAGGAGGCCTGGTGTGCTGCAGTTCATGGGGTTGCAAAGAGCTGGACATGACTGAGTGACTGAAATGAACTGAACTGAATGGATGTTAATCAGAGTATCTGAAAGTCAGCAAGACACTCATAATGGCTGGAACAATAGGAGTAGAGGTTTTTAATAGAAAATGTATAATCTAAAGACTGACTTTTCAAAGAATTGCAAAGAGAACCTCAAAGAGAAACTATCAGCCAACCTGGAGAACAGAAAATAGCAGAGGACTGCAATCTCAGGTAGTTATAAAAAGAAAGCAATTATCACAAGGGATTCATGACATGCTTCCCCCCACCCCCCAGCATATTGAATAGTTTCAGTTGAAGGAGTTTGGGAGAAAAAAAAAAAAAACTGGAGAAGCAGGAAGATCACTTTGACACAGTTCTCTGTATCTCCTAAAACAGGTCATCAAATCTTCATGCAAGAGAGGTCATCCTTATACTTGAAGGGAAGGAGTGTTATTTCTGAAGGCAAAGAATGCTGAAAATAATCTTAATAAACAGGCTTTGCTAAACCTTCCCCAGTGTGCTGCATTCATCTCCTACTCTTTGCCTTGCCACATTCTTCCATAGCTGTCCAATCTTCCTCAAATTTATCATCAGAATACTCTGGTTTTACTGTTTCTTGGAGTCTTCATTTCCCTATGAAGGTTCCTATGTCACTTAAAACTTACATCAAGCATAACTGTATGCTTTCGCCTGTTAATCTATCTTTGTCAATTTATTTTTCAAACCCAGGCAAGCACCCTAAGGGAGTGGAGTAAAACATTTTTCTCCACTACAGTCATCATTGTTAAATACTGAGAGTAAGCCATAAATTGTTTTGTTTGTGAGTACAGTATACCACTGAGGTAATGGGTCACCTTAGTAACACTGTGTTTTGAAAACTTGTAAAGAAGCAGCTATTTTGTACTGATATGACAGGAAAAGTGGGAATAGTTCCATATACTAAATTTTCAACTTAAAGATATATCAAGAAATTTGCCAAATGCACCTGTCTGTGCAGGCTGAAGAGAGAAGGAATATATTATTTCTGTGCATCTGTGGAGAAGTGAGGGAAATGGTACCAAAAAAAAAAAGTAAGAAAGATTTAACCAGATAAAAGTTTTCAATGAGAAAGAAAAAATGGCTTTTGCTTAAAGATGCTCTAAAAATACTCTGATAAGCACACGCATGAGCACATTAAGGAAAAAGTATTTTCTATGAAAGAGTCGTGACTTTTTTTCTGACAATTTCTACCTATAAGCATATGATATAAAGCTATTAAATAAATTAAAAAAAAGTGAAGTCACTCAGTCATGTCCAACTCTTTGTGACCCCATGGAATGTAGCCCACCAGGCTCCACCATCCATGGAATTTTCTAGACAACAGTAGTGGAGTGGGTTGCCATTTCCTTCTCCAGAGGATCTTTCTGACCGAGGGTTGGAACCCCAGTCTCTGCATTGCAGGTAGATGCTTTACTGTCTGAGCCACCAGGGAATCCCAAATATAAAAAAAGGTTTTGCTCAAAAACTACCTTCACTTATTTCTAGAAAAATCTGTTTTGGCATACATCATCACTGAATTTTACACTGATTTGGAAAAAATGTATAGTTATTAGAAGTCTTATTTTTTCCATATTAAGTTAGAGTCATTGTGAACAGAAACAAACCAAAGGTCCAAGATCTAAGTGACTAGTCAATGTCACTTGAGTTTGGGTTAGGGCTACAAGAAAGGCAAGTCGATGACATATTTTTTTCCCATAAGTTTCAAACAGATAAATTAAAACTTTTGCAAAATACCTTTAGAATATCAGATATATTTTCCCCTAGAACGATGAGAGAATGAAGCAGTATCTCCTTACACTTCAAGCTACATTTATTAAATATAAAGACACAGTAGTAAAGAATCAGTAAGAAGTACTATAAGGATCTTCTTGTCACAAACTTTGTTTTCCTCCCTACCTCCACTAAGCAGAGAAAGATGACATTGTTTTTAAATTTAAAAAAATTAAAAATTAATATTAGGAGGAAGGAAGTTACTGTATTATTAGAGCGCAAAATCTATTTGTGGCTCATAGAGGTGTTTTAACACATAATTCATACCCATGTGTTCTTTAATATGGAAACTAATGTTTGAGTGTCTAATAAAGATATTCTTTTCTTCTTTTCTAAGCACTAAAGCCCTCAGCTTTGCATATACATACATATATATATATATAACATACACAGATGTATATATATGCCAAATCCCTGTCCTCATTGAAGGTATTCTTTCATAATAATACAATAAGCAATGTTGTAATATTAGAATACATATCATAGAAATACTGCAATAGTGATATTCCTTATTCATTTTTTTGTTTAATTTTAGTAAATACTTTTTCTAGGTTCTATTAACAAATATTATATATTGTTTTTAAAGGGTAGTTCTGTAGCCTGGATTAAGGTTGAAGATTTACATGGCAAATATGGACACATTTCTAAACTTTAATCTTTAGACAAATATATTGTTAACTGCTATTTAGATTTCTTTTTTAAAAACTCAACTGAACTTGCATAAAACTTATTCAACTTAATTGAGTGCATTTTAAGATCAGGTGTAAGACCAGGTGTTTGCTTGGCCTCCCATTTAGTTGTCTACTTGTTTTTTCCACCTGAAGGATTTTTCTTCAAATGCTCTGCCAAGACACAAGGTATTTTCTACATTTATAGTCAGCTCTTGATTATCTCCTGGGATTACTACATGATAGATTACCTGTAGTAAACCTTGCTTTTCAGAACTTATTGACATTGCTGTCTTCTCTGTTTTCAATTAAGCCATTTTCTGACATGCAGGCTATTTTTCTAGCTAGTAAGGTATGTTTTAAAAGTCAAACCATTATTTGACTGCATGTAACATTTTAAATAACAGCCAGACATCATATTTTAATGGTTTTTTCAACATAAAATATATTGGGTGACATATTCATCTATTCAAGAAGAAAGATAACAGATTGGAATGTTTAAATGCTGTATTCAATCCTATGTCATTACAAACCAGAATAATGACAATCACTGAAAGATATAAGATCACAAAAGAAAAATATGCAAATAGTCTTCTTTACCTTAGTCTGTGAAAAAGACATGAGGGGATGACGAAGGTATATGTATAGCCATTTTGATTGTCTGTTCTTTTCCACCAACTACTTAACTTATAAAATTAATTTTATTTTTAATTAATTAATTAATTTTTTAAATTACAATACTGTATTTGTTTTGCCATACATTGACATGTATTAGCCACAGGTGAACACAATCTCCCAATGCCGAAGCCCCTTCCCACCTCCCACCCCAATTAAACATTTCATTTCATACTTACATATAGCACTTTAAAACAAATATCTGATATCAAGGAATATTCATCTCCAATATCAGGCAAAATTCTAAGTTCACACTTTTGTAGCCATAGCTGCTAGCTTAAGGTTAATCTTGTCTTTGTCAGGGTGGACATGATATTTTTGTAACACCACCCAGAGCATTTAGTTCTATTTCTAGGCATTTCTAGAGCAGCCCACATTTGGTATTGGCTCATGAATAAATTATATAGTGTTCTTTCAAAATGAATCCCCTCAACATTAAAACAAATATTTCAAAAATAACACTCTCAAGTTATTTAGTTTGTTATTCTCTATTGCTTTGAAATATCATAGTAGTTAAAACATCCATTCCACTCTTCTAAATAAGTATATAACTTTTCATGACTTCGTTTTTTTGCTGCTTTTTGAATGTTTTTTAGACAGTGTCTATTAAAACATTTATGTACAGTGTTTTGAGTGATGCCTTAAATCTATATGGTCAATCAATAGGCAAACAAAATAGAAGAAAACTGTATGATTCAAATATGACATAATTAACATAATTATCATATGTTTTCATAAATGCTTAAAAAGGATAAGGAGATAAAGCACAGCAGAGACATGTATTTCTTTAGATGGAAGAGAGCTTTTTAGATGGTAGATGGAAGAGATCTTTTTTCTTATGAATGTTTGGTAGAAGACACTCCAGTAAGGATGAAGAAAAAAATGAGTCATGATAATGTTAGTATGGTTGTATTACACAAGTAAATATGACTGAAAAGATAATACAGAGGGGACAGAACACAGTGAATGAGGGACATGGTAAGAAGGAAGCTGAGGAAAAAGGTAGTGACTTAATCCAGAAGAAGAGCTCAATTATGGCAAGGATTTTATCTAATTATCACTGCACTGGGTCTTCATTGCTACACATGCTTTCTCTAGTTGCAGCAAGTGGGGGCTACTCTCTAGTTGTGCTGCACAGGTGTTTCATTACTATGGCTTCTCTTGTTGCAGAGCGTGGACTCTAGAGATCTTAGCCTAAGTAATCACAACTACTAAGTCCAAAACACTTGGACTTAGTTTCCCTGAAGCAAGGGGAATTTTCTCAGAACAGGGACTGAACCTATGCCCCCTGCATTGGCAGGTGGGTTGTTAACCACTGAATCACCAAGGAAGTCCTGGCAAGGATTATAAATTGCAGTAACTAAGTAGAGATGCAGCAGTACTGAGAGAGAGTGACAAGAACTGATTTATATTGTAAAAAGATAAATGTTACTGCTATGTGGAGAATGTTGAAAAGGAGGAATGGAAACACAAAGATCAGTTAAAGACTGCCTCAGTGGAATACATTGGCTTGAATTAGTTTACTAATCAATAAGAAAATATACATAAACATTTTCTCCCAAATGAGTCACATTAATTGTGAGAGCTAAGCTGTACATTTAAAAAATGGAAACAGGATGCATTATTCATAATTATTCATCTTCTTTTATTTGAAGAAACAGAGACTAAATAACACTGGGTATAGTATCTTAAAATTAATAGATATGGATGAAGGATTTAAGAAATGCAGATATCTTTCTAAACCTCAAAATAGAAGTTTGTTATGTTTGACAGTTCACACATTAGATTTAACAGTTCACCCTTTCTTCAATCTACACCTTGAGCATGTAATCTTAAAGGCATGCTACACTGAGTAGTCTACATCTACTACAGCCTCTGGGTTCAGTCAAGCGTTTCACTTTGAAATGTTAATAAGCAAGACATAATAGAGACAATTGCACTTATCTCACATGCTAGTAAAGTAATGTTTAAAATACTCCAAGCCAAGTTTCAGCAAGATGTAAACCTTTAACTTCCAGATGTTCACGCTGGTTTTATAAAAGGCAGAGGAACCAGAGATCAAATTGCCAACATCTACTGGTTTGTGGAAAAAGAAGGAGAATTCCAGAAAAACATCTGCTTCTGTTTTATTGACTATGCCAAAGCCTTTGATTGTGTGGATTACAATAAACTGTGGAAAATTCTGAAAGAAATGGGAATACCAGACCACCTACCCTGTCTTTTGAGAAACCTGTATGAAGGTCAGGAAGCAACAGTTAGAACTGGACATAGAACCACAGACTGGTTCCAAATAGGAAAAGGAGTATGTCAAAGTTGTATGTAGTCACTGTGCTTATTTAACTTATATGCAGAGTACATCATGAGAAATACTGGGCTGGATGAACCACAAGCTGGAATCAAGTTTGCCGGGAGAAATATCAATAACCTCAGATATGCAGATGACACCACCCTTATGGCAGAAAGTGAAGAGGAACTAAAAAGCCTCTTGATGAAAGTGAAAGAGGAGAGTGAAAAAATTGTCTTAAAAGCTCAACATTCAGAAAATTAAGGTCATCACATCCAGTCCTATCACTTAATGGTAAATAGATGGGGAAACAGTGGAAACAGTGGCTAACTTTTTTTTTTTCGGAAGGGGGCGTCCTAAATCACTGAAGATGGTGATTACAGCCATGAAATTAAAAGAAAATTAGTCCTTGGAGAGAAAGTTATGACCAATCTAAACAGCATATTAAAACGCAGAGTTATTACTTTGTCAACAAATGTATGTCTAGTCAAGGCAATGGTTTTTCCAGTAGTCGTGTATGGATGTGAGATTTGGACTATAAAGAAAGCTGAACACTGAAGAACTGATGCTTTTAAGCTGTGGTGTTGGAGAAGACTCTTGAGATTCCCTTGGACTGCAAGGAGATCCAACCAGTCAGTTCTAAAGGAAATCAGTCCTTAATATTCATTGGAAGGACTGATGCTGAAGCTGAAACTCCAGTACATAGGCCACCTGATGCAAAGACCTGACTTATTTGAAAAGACCCTGATGCTGGGAAATATTGAGGACAGGAGGAGAAGGGGATGACAAAGGATGAGATGGTTGGAAGGCATCACCAACTCAATGGACATGGGTTTGGGTGGACTCTGGGAGTTGGTGATGGACAGGGAAGCCTGGCGTGCTGTGGTTCATGGGGTTGCCAAGAGTCAGACAAGACTAGTGACTGATCTGAACTGAATAGACACAAGAAAAACCTTTGAATATTTCCACTTTTGCTCTTGCTCTTTGCTATAAACTTTAGGAAGACGTACCCAGTCTAGTCCCAGGTGAAGTATGAGAAGGATGTGAACCAGAATCATATGGCACAAACTCAGACAGAAGAACCTCCTTGACAATATAAACCCTTTAGATTCCTAACATTTGTTTCTCTATGTCCCTGAAGTTGCATGAGTTTGTTATACAGCATTATTGTGACAATATATAATTGATACAGATGATGTAAGGAAACAGCTATGCCAGTTTATACAATAATTTTGGGTACAGAAGTTCTCTGAAAGTACACTAATCCACTTTGAAGCTTGGAATATTAGCATTTGGAAGTCTTAGGTATTAAAAAATCTTTCAGTTCATATAGGGTTATGAATTCAAATAGAAAAGTAGATTAATTCCCTACTTCTCCCTAGAAGCCATGAAGGAAGTTGTCCTTACAAAATGAAAAACTCTAGGAAATAGAAAGGATTCAAGAACAAGTAGGACAGAGAGCTGCTGAATTGAAATTTTTTAGCTTTAGATTATGATTTTATTATGTACTTTCACCAGAATACCATGGCAGTGATACTGCATCTTGTGTTCTTTAGCCCCCTGCTAATCATTTGTCCCATTACATCTGATATTCACTGGTTCAGGTGCACTCTGCAAGCTTCCTAGACAATGAAGTTCATATATTTTATGTTTAGTAAGTATTTGGTGTGATTCACTGAAAAATATGCATAAACCATCAAGTAAATCTAGAATATCCTATTTCATCTTACTTTCTCTTTGCTTGTAGTTTGCCTTGGAAAATGAACATTGTCACCTTTATTAAATATATTGGTTTCAAGTGGAGGTTGAAATTGATCAAGCATTGCTCTTGTAAATTTCCATTACACTCCACACTCACGTAACAGACATACTCTGTTTATCACTTCTTTGTATTAAAAAAAAAAAAGTTTTATAAGAATCATGTTATTAATGTATGCTCATGAAAAAAGGAGCTTAGTGGACTACAGTCAATGGAGTCACAAAGATTTGGACATGACTTAGTAACAAAACAACAACTATGCCAATGGAAAATACATTGGGTACTTCTTCAGCAGATGCCTTAGGAATAAAGAATGAAGTCCAAAGATATAGTGCAGAGCAAATGCTTCTGAACCAAGATACAATCTTGGATAAATGAATCACTTGGAAATTCTGAAAGATTAAATATTTAGCTAAAAGAGAGACTGAGTAAATCTATTAGTTACTGAGTCAAGCCAGTAATACACAGTAACGCTAACATCTTTTTATTCTGCAATCTTGAGCACAAGTCAGACTAAAAATTTCAGTGAATGTCTTATGCTTTAATAAATGTCCCTCTTCCCATAAATGTTTTTGTAAATAAATGCAAAGATACACAATATGTATAAATAAGCAGATATATATAGAGAGAAGGAAATGGCAACCCACTCCAGTATTCTTGCCTGGAGGATCCCAGGGACGGAGGAGCCCAGTGGGCTGCTGTCTATGGGGTTGCACAGAGTCGGACACGACTAAAGTGACTTAGCAGCAGATATATTGAAATGTTAACTTCCCCCTCGCCCTGATAAACAGTTTAAGAATGCTTTCATTAAGAAAATGTGTCATCACTTTTCTGGGAATCAAAAAAATATGTCTTAGAATGCATAAGGTTACAGAAAGCACTGTCTTCTCATGCATGAGTTATTGAAGTTTTCATAGACACAATAATAATTCCATTTTTAAGTTCTCATATGTATCCATTTTATTTCATCTATTTCCTAAACCTCTTGGCTTAAAAAAAAAAAAAAAAAAAATGGAAATGAATGTATTATTTCATGACATTCCCTGAGTTACATGCACAGAAGAAAGCAGTTTGCTTACCAAGCCATGAAAACTGCTTTTCAGATAGAAATACAAATGTTCTCCTTGATTGAGTTTTAATGAAGATAGATATATACACCTGCAAATGCACAGAGAGAAAGGGAAAAGAGGAGAAGGCAGAAAATAGAATCCGAGTGAATACATTTATGAGCAAGTAGAACCTGTGGGCTTTCTTTCATAGGATTGTTTCTGGCAAGTTTGAATTTAAGCGCAGAGCTAGTATTGTAGAGTCACTCATCTCTGCCACTTCAATTTCCTGTCTTGTCTTCTTTTCAGCCTAGGATAAAGCTCTTCAAATCAAACCTCTCTTTTTCTGATTTTCTGATCTAATTATAACAGCATTTTCTCGGCAATCAACATCAATGTTACATTCCATGAAATTGCCTTGTATTTTGAAGATTGGTATTTGCCACCCATGTTCACTTTCTTTCTTTCTTTTTTTTTCCCCCACTTAGTCAAATACAGCTGCTATTTGCAGTTCTTACAAACCATTTACACTTCTCTGACCATGACAAGAGAGTTTCCACCACATAGCAATTGTGTCTTCTTTTTTGTAAAAGAAAATACTTAAAATTTATGGCACAAGCTTGACAAACAAATAGAAAATATACTTTATCCTATAAAGTGCTACTTCTTTACACACATGCACTTGTGCACACACACACATACACAAACATGTAATATATAGTTAACCAACTTGAATCATGACCGAAGTATGCTTGTTTAGTTCAAGATTTGTCCCAAAATATGACCACCAAAATAATTAATAGTCCTTAACCTTAGTGGGAATAAAGTAAGATAATGTAATTCTTATAGATGTCAACTTCAGTCTTTGGCATTGTGTGTGTGTGTGTTTGTGTTTCCCTTGGCAGTATAATTCTTCCCCACAGTTCACTGAGACTGTAATCTATAAGTGGAGTGGAAGGGCACGGTAATAAAAATGTGGAATATTGAAAAGGTTGAAGTAGTAAAGCACCCTTCCCAGGATATATGACATTAAGATTATGATATTATTAGTGAAGAGATTACAATGAGAAAGTAAAATGGCACAACAAAAAATAATTATTTTAAACGACTATTTCATGAAGATTCTACAGTAGAAATTTGATCTTTTTTCATAGTAAAATATTAACATCGTTGTAATAATTTCAAGTTAAATTTATTTAAGTGCATCTAAATTTTATACACACACACATTAAGACACTAAAGTTTGGTAATATCTATATTAGGGTTCTATATACTTATTGTGTTATGGATCTCAAACTTTAATATAATCCAAAATGGTATGTATTATAATATACATATAGTAGATGGCCAGTAAGATGTTGCTTATATCAGAATAAACCTTTTGATATCTTTCAAGGTTACAGTTACAGTCTGTACTAGAATCCTAGCTTGTTTTACTACTAAGAGTTCAAAAATCTTTTTAGCCGAGTGACATTCCTTCCTACATATTTGTACTGAAGTTTTATATCACTAATTTTATTCCTTCAGTCTTTTGTTCTTACCCTAAAATTCAGGTCATTATAAGAGTAATTACCTCAAGAATTCTTAGCTTCAAAAGTTCTTATGAATGTGGCAGTCTGAACACAGGGACTTGTCTAATTTTTTATTTCTCAATATGGCAGGTAATGCTATTTCAGACAAACTTTCATGGAACAAGTTGCCACTCAAGCATGCATTCATTCTTTCAAAAGCATTATTTAAACATTTCTTCTCTGCCAGGGTATGATTCCAGTAATTCTCAGGATGGATTCTGCTATAATTCAAAGGCCTAGGAGGTGAAATTTTTTATAATAATATTAAGATGATATCTGCCTCTTTTTTCTTTTTCAGTCTCTCAGGAGAGTACAACAAAGTCTAGTAGGAGTTATGAAATGAGTGATATCACAAAAGACTGGATACAGAAAAAGACATAAGAATCCATCTGTCTTATGCTGCCAGACATTAAAGAGATGAGAAATATAGAAAATAATGTCACTTTGCTCATGAAACATTTTGACTCTGGAAAAATATGTTTTTAAATGTTATGTTTTTGTTGCCATGTTTATCATAGTTATTTAAAGTGAATTAATAAGTAAGAATAACTAGGCTTAAATATTTATAAATTTGAATTCCTAATATCATACAATTTTACAGATATTAATATAACATACACACACAAAAGATATTTGAGGTCCTTAATAATATTTAAGAATATATAAGGATATATTCAGGGGCTTTTCTGATGTCTCAGTGGTAAAGAATCTGCCTGTCAACACAAGAGATGCAAAAGATGTAGGTAGGATGCCCTGGCTTGGAAAGATCTCCTAGAGGAGGAAATGGCAACCCAGTCCACTATTCTTGCCTGTGAAATCCGATGGACAGAGGAGCCTGTTGGGCAACAGTCCATGACGTCACAAAAGAATCGGGAACAACTCAGTGACTAAACAACTAGGATATGTTCTGGAAATATGTCCAGACGGTTTGAGAGCTGCTGTTCTAGATTCTAGAGTGCTGAACATTCTTCTCCATTCTATTTCCAAGAATAAAATGGCAATAACAAAGTCTATGATGTGATGAACTGTAGATAACTTACTGCTACTTCTAAGTTCCTAACGAAGTCACATCCAAATCCTCAAGCAGCTTATACCATTTCCTTTGATAAAGAAAGAACCTAGGAGAAATGTCTGATAATTATTATTATGTTATATACATAAACATAATTATTAATTATAATTATTTTTACCCTGATTCTCTCATTTCCTTTTTTTTCTTACAGAAGCAAAGGCAATCCCAATATTATACTATTTCCAATTTTTCTTCTCTCTCTTTTCCATTCTTTTCTGCTTAGCTGCTATGTGGTGTTACTTGTGTAAAAACAGCTCCAGATACAGCAATTTGCATCAAACTTTATATGATTAATTTTGTAAACTTTCCACATCTGGCTTGCTCACCTGTGCAGTTAAGGATAACTCAAATGTGCCCATCTAAAACTCTTGAAACAAATCTAATTATGTGTATTCTGACTTCTTTTACAGATTTTTGTTCAGTAACTACTGCCCCACAAGACAGCCCATATCCACAATGCATTAAGGTAAATTACATCATTCTATATCTCCTATTCTTTTTTTAAACTGTGTTTTCAGGGTCAAAAACTGCAGGTTCTATACACAGGTTTTAGAGATTTTCTCATCTAGCATCAAGGATAATTCTTTCTGATAGACTTTAAATACAGACGATGTTAGTTAGACACCCACCTCTGCTATGCATTGTTTATATTACATTGGAAAAACTATTGATAGCACTAGATTTCTATTTGTTAATCAATAAAATGGGAAACAATAGTAACCATCTTATAAGATTATTAGAAATATATGTGTTAAACATGAAATGTTTTTATAAACATTCTGGCACAAAGAAAATTTTGAATAAATGTTGTGCCTTTCTTATTTTATTGCTAAACTCCAATGCTTCATGATCTTTATTTCTTCTCTTTTTTTCATTTTTTTTTTATATTTTATTTTTTTAATACTTTATTCTACATTACAATACTGTATTTGTTTTGACATACATTGACATGAATCAGCCACAGGTGAACACAATCTCCCAATGCCGAAGCCCCCTCCCAGCTCCCACCCCACACCATCTACCTGAATCATCCTGTGCACCAGCCCCATGCATCCTGCATCCTGCACCGAACATAGACTGGCGCTTCGTTTCTTACAAGATAGTATACATGTTTCAATGCCATTCTCCCAAACCATCCCACCCTCTCCCTCTCCCTCAGAGTCCAAAAGTCCGTTCTATACCTCTGTGTCTCTTTGTTGTCTCACATATAGGGTCATCATTACCATCTTTCGAAATTCCATATATATGTGTCAGCATACTGTATTGGAGATTTTTATTCTGGCTTACTTCACACTGTATAATCAGTTCCAGTTTCATCCATCTCATTAGAACTGAGTCAAATTTATTTCTTTTTAAGGGCTGAGTAGTACTTCATTGTGTATATGTACCACAGCTTTCTTATCCATTCATCTGCTGATGGACATCTAGGTTGCTTCCATGACCTGGCTATTATGAACAGTGCTGCGATGAACATTGGGGTACATGTGTCTCTTTCAATTCTGGTTTCCTCAGTGTGTATGCCCAGCAGTGGGATTGCTGGGTCATAAGGCAGTTCTATTTGCAATTTTTTAAGGAATCTCCACACTGTTTTCCATAGTGGCTGTACTAGTTTGCATTCCCACCAGCAGTGTAAGAGGGTTCCCTTTTCTCCACATCCTCTCCAGCATTTATTGCTTGTAGACTTTTGGATCGCAGCCATTCTGACTGGTGTGAAATGGTACCTCACTGTGGTCTTGATTTGCATTTCTCTGATAATGAGTGATGTTGAGCAT
>SJYG01000063.1:5286310-5308423 GCA_006410535.1 Litocranius walleri
GAGGAAACCAGAATTGAAAGAGACACATGTACCCCAATGTTCATCGCAGCACAGTTCATAATAGCCAGGACATGGAAGCAACCTAGATGTCCATCAACAGATGAATGGATAAGAAAGCTGTGGTATATATACATAATGGAGTACTACTCAGCCCTTAAAAAGAATAAAATTTGACTCAGTTCTAATGAGATGGATGAAATTGGAACTGATTATACAGTGTGAAGTAAGCCAGAAAGAAAAACACCAATACAGTATACTGACACATATATATGGAATTTAGAAGATAGTAATGATGACCCTATATGTGAGACAACAAAAGAGACACAGAGGTATAGAACAGACTTTTGGACTCTGGGGGAGAATGAAAGGGTGGAATGGTTTGGGAGAATGGCATTGAAACGTATACTATCTTGTAAGAAACGAAGCGCCAGTCTATGTTCAATGCAGGATGCAGGATGCATGGGGCTGGTGCACAGGATGATTCAGGTAGATGGTGTGTGGTTGGAGGTCAGAGGGGGCTTCGGCATTGGGAGATTGTGTTCACCTGTGGCTAATACATGTCAATGTATGGCAAAACAAATACAGTATTGTAATTTAATAAATAAATTTAAAAAATAAATAAACTAAACTTATAACTTAAAAAAAAATCAAGGAGGACACTAATAGATGGAAAAATATACCATGCTCATGGGTCGGAAGAGTCAATATAGTGAAAATGAGTATACTACTCAAAGCAATCTACAGATTCAATGCAATTCCTATCAAGCTACCAGCAGTATTTTTCACAGAACTAGATCAAATAATCTCAAGATTTGTATGGAAAGACAAAAAACCTCGAATAACCAAAGCAATCTTGAGAAAGAAGAATGGAACTGGAGGAATCAACTTGCCTGACCTCAGGCTCTACTACAAAGCCACAGTCATTAAGACAGTATGGTACTGGCACAAAGAAAGAAATATAGATCAATGGAACAAAATAGAAAGCCCTTAGATAAACCCACACACCTATGGACATCTCTTTATTAGTTTCATTGAATTTTAGCAATCTTTCAATCTAATGCATATATTAGTCTTCTCTCTGAAAATATTTGCAAGTTTACATTAAGGCATAATTTTAATTATCATATTAACTGAACTTAGAGTACTCAAATGAAAGCAATGCATATATTCTGATTTATATGAACACAAATATGTTTCAGAGCTCCACAGTATTTAAAATTCTTTACTACAAAATACAAAGAGATTATGAAAATTACAAGTCTACCACATTTTAGGGTATTCAAAAAAATCAACAATTGTCTCCTTTGTTCTTTAAAACAATTTTGAATAAAAAATTAGCATGTTCTATTTAACTAAAAATGAATGCCTGTGATTATTCAATAATAAAATCGCTGATAAGCACAGGTAACAAATGTTAATAAGCTTCTATGTTTGTAGACGCTGTGTTCATACAACCTAACAATTCATAAGCTAAATGAAATATCTGAATATAACTTTGAGTGAATAAGGAGGGAAAATAATTATTTATATAAGTAGTTACTCTCCAAAAGAGCTGAAACTCATGGTATGATACAAGTCTTATGTTGCAAATAATCAAGAGAAATAACATAAACTTTAAGATGCCTAGAGAAGAGAAAGCATGGGGTAGTGAGAACAGAACACAAGGAAAGTAAAGTCTTGGTTGCTGGATATTATCAAGCATGTTGGTCTAATAAACCTTAATCTCAATCTCTTTTTCTCTCAGAAGACAAATATATATATATATATATATATATAATTCTTTTGTGTTTGCTGTCTCTGTTCAATTCCNTAAGGAGGGAAAATAATTATTTATATAAGTAGTTACTCTCCAAAAGAGCTGAAACTCATGGTATGATACAAGTCTTATGTTGCAAATAATCAAGAGAAATAACATAAACTTTAAGATGCCTAGAGAAGAGAAAGCATGGGGTAGTGAGAACAGAACACAAGGAAAGTAAAGTCTTGGTTGCTGGATATTATCAAGCATGTTGGTCTAATAAACCTTAATGGTCAATCTCTTTTTCTCTCAGAAGACAAATATATATATATATATATATATATATATAATTCTTTTGTGTTTGCTGTCTCTGTTCAATTCTTTGTTATAGTATCCTGTATCATAAACTAATTGATATAACTTTCAACCAAAAGTCATAAGGATAATGCTAATTATGAGAAATAATTTTTCTATGTGTGTGTACATGAAACATATCCTGAGATGCTGATAGTTTCAGACAGGGAGTTTATTAAGGAATGGTCTGATAACAGTGCTCTCAGGGAATGTGGAAGTAGCTCTGGACAGAAATTGAAGTTAAATTAGATGCAACTGCAAAAGAGGCTTCAGTGAATCTCACAGGAAACTCTGGTTCTTTCTAAACTGAGGTGAAGAAGCCAAATATTCATGTTAAAACATAAACCACTTAATGAACATAAGTTGTCTTAAATGAGCAATTTCCAAAGAGGACTCAACCATAAGATGTCACTAACTCTCCTGGAAGCTAAGGAAATAAGGACCTCCTCTCTGGAGGGCATATCTGGATGGTGCAGAATCCAATGGGTCCACTGTGTACACCAGTAGATCCATCACTTTCAAATAAAAAATTGCAAATAGAAATGCCTTATGACCCAGCAATCCCACTGCTGGGCATACACACCAAGGAAACCAGAATTGAAAGAGACACATGTACCCCAATGTTCATCGCAGCACTGTTCATAATAGCCAGGACATGGAAGCAACCTAGATGTCCATCAACAGATGAATGGATAAGAAAGCTGTGGTACATATACACAATGGAGTACTACTCAGCCCTTAAAAAGGAATAAATTTGACTCAGTTCTAATGATGAAATTGGAACCGATTATACAGAGTGAAGTAAGCCAGAAAGAAAAACACCAATACAGTATACTGACACATATATATGGAATTTAGAAGATAGTAATGATGACCCTATATGTGAGACAACAAAAGAGACACAGAGGTATAGAACGGACTTTTGGACTCTGGGGGAGAGGGAAAGGGTGGGATGGTTTGGGAGAATGGCATTGAAACGTATACTATCTTGTAAGAAACGAAGCGCCAGTCTATGTTCAATGCAGGATGCAGGATGCATGGGGCTGGTGCACAGGATGATTCAGGTAGATGGTGTGGAGTGGGAGGTGGGAGGGGGCTTCGGCATTGGGAGATTGTGTTCACCTGTAGCTAATACATGTCAATGTATGGCAAAACAAATGCAGTATTGTAATTAAAAAAATAAATAAATTTAAAAAAAAAAAACGCAAATAGTAAATACTTACTATCTAAAAATAATTCTTCCAAGATTGTATTCCTCACTTTTCCAGAAGAAATTAAAAATAGAAAGATGAACTTCAGCTCCATTTGTTGTTGCCTGTCTTGAAATCACAACTGATATTCATCATTCCTTGCATAATTCCATTAGCTACTTCCACATTCCCTGAGAGCACTGTTATCAGACCATTCCTTAATAAACTCCCTGTCTGAAACTATCAGCATCTCAGGATATGTTTCATGTACACACACATGAGGGGAACATATGAAAATAATATCGTGCTGCTTCTTATATTTCAGTGGGTTGCCCAGGTAGAAGAAAAATTATTTCTCATAATTAGCATTATCCTTACGACTTTTGGTTGAAAGTTATATCACTTGGTGGAGTGAGCCAGACTTTTCTCCAAGAAGGTTCTGAGCCCTTATTCAACATGCCTTTTTCGAGTGGTGGCCCTTGTATTTCTGAATCTACCATCAAAATAAAGGAGTCTGAAGAGAGAGACTCCAGTGAGTTAATTCAGTGAAAACGTATTATTCCCATTACCAGTTTTATAATAGCCATTCTACTTCCTCATAATTTATTGTGATAGATTAATTAGCATCAATTATCCCTGCCAGGAAGGTGACTCCTTTCCTTGCCTGTTAGTCTATTCAAACAAAGAGTCTGTTTAAAGAAACCGTTACTCTGTTCCAAGATGGAAGTTCTCTGGCTTTACAATACGAAGCTCTAAACTCCCAGAATGAAAATTGCAAGCAAGGGAAGCACAGACTCCCCAAGTGGGTAGCTAAGAGAGATGATTAAATGAGATCATGTCTACTAATATACTTTAATCTCCAAATTCACAAAATTTAACTTTTGAGTATATAGAGCAGCATCGGGAAAGTCAACATGGGTACTAAATTTATAGTTAAATCACTGCACAATTGGTGCAATCAAGAGATTATACCTTTTATCCCCAGAGAGATGAAAAATGGGAAACAGCAAGTTTGAATATTAGACAATGTTAAGTGGTAAGTTTAACATGACTATAAATTTACCTACATTCAATTAGAGACTGGTAATAAGATATGTGTGCCCAAATCTCAGGAGACGCCTGTATGTGTTATATGTATGTGTGTATCTGTCCTTGTGTTTCTATGTAAGAGCATATCTGTGTGGTTAAACTTATGTCAAGGTGAAGTTCCAGCATTTGTTCATATTTGTCTCTAATTTTCATATATTCTGTATTATTATTATTCAGCATTATAATTATATCAAACATGTTTTTCAACCAATATACCTCATTTTACATATTTCATATGAATTCCTATTTTGATTTCATTTATTTTAACCACTTTTTCTGGATGACTTTTAAAATATTCATCTATCATTTTAAATGTTACTTTTCTACTTATTTACTTTCTAAGAGTCACCCTGAAAATGGTAAAAGATAATAATACCCAAATAACTATTATACTCTTTATTATTATACTCTTTACATGTGTGTTAAGTCGCTTCAGTAGTGTCTGACTCTTTGTGATCCTGTGAACTGTAGCCCACTAGGCTCTTCTGTCCATGAGATTCTCTAGTCAAGAGTACTGCAGTCGATTGCCATAGCCTCCTCCAGTGGATCTTCCTGACCAAGAGATTGAACCAAAGTCTCTTATGTCTCCTGAATTGGTAGGTGGCTTTTTAAGATTAGAACCACCTGGGAAAAAAAAAAAAAAAAAAACCACCTGGGAAGCAATAACACACTGTTTAGCATACTTTATTTTAGTGAGCTATGTAACTCTCCTTAAAGTTCCTCAAAATTTTTTCTCACAGTTGTGTTCCACAAACTTTCTACCACTGTACTTCCTATCTGATTACCCAACATTGTATTCAATTAAAAATGTCTTAATTGTAAATGCCTATTACTTATTTTCTGTATTTATACCAAAGATTTCTTTTCATTATACATTTAATATTTTTAAATTCCTAAATAACTTAAAATTTAAATGTTTCAAGTATTTCTTTGACCTCAAAGTATTTACGTATCAAAATTGATTTATAATAGTATCTGTATCTACTTGGTTTAAAACTTTTATATTCAAACAGTTTTTTAATGTTATTATTCTTGAACAAATCTCACATGCTAACAAGGTATTACTAAAAATCCTTCAAGATAGGCTTCAATACTATGTGAACCAAGAACTTCCAGATGTACAAACTGGGATTTAGGAAAGGCAGAGGAACCAGATATCAAATTGCCAAAATCTGTTGGATCATAGGACAACAGAAGAATTTCAGAAGACATCTACTTCTCTTTCACTGACTATATGAAAGCCTTCCACAACAAACTGTGGAAAATTCTTCAAGAGATGGGAGTACCAGACTATCTCACCTGCCTCGTGAGAAACCTGTATGCAGTTCAAGAAGCACAAGTTACAACCGAACATGGAACAGAGGACTGATTCCAAATTGGAAAAGAAGTATGTCAAGGCTGTATATTGTCACCCTACTTATTTAACTTCTATGCAGAGTGCACCATGTGAAATGCGGGGCTGGGTGAATCCAAGCTGGAATCAAGATTGCTGGAAGAAATATCAACAACTTCAGCTACGCAGATGACACCACTCTAATGGCAGAAAGTGAAGAGGAACTAAAGAGTCTCTCAATGAGGGGAAAAAGGAGAGTTGCCGGGGCCCAGCCCCAGTGGATTCAGGGTAATTTCAAGCGGGGACAGAGTCAGCATCTAGAGGAAAATTGTTTAATTAAAGATATGGAGAGAGATTAGAAAAGAATAGTGTAGTAGGAAAATTAGTGGAGAAAAGATGCTGAATAACTTGGTTTACATGGCGAACCAATAAAACTCTGAGACAAGGAGTTTGCACCACCTACATAGGCCACAGGTATCTTCCTGGTCTCCCGAAGGAGTGGAGACACAAAATGCCTCCCCGTTCTGATCTTAGAAGCCCCAGCAAAATTGGTAGTCCTGGTGAGCCTCTGTGCTCTAGATGGGAATTCAGCCAGAAAAGAAGAAAAAGAAAAGAAGACACAGAGGAGCCAGATTTCCGAGAAACTGGTCCGTTTCTTTGTTTTCCAGGTCCACTTTTATACTTTTTGTTATACATAGGGATCAATGGATAATACAAAGTCATGCAGGATCAGCAGCCCTGACCCTTATTGAGACCACAGGCTTTCCCTCTGCATACCTAGCTGTATACACAGGTCTTAGATTATTTACATCATCTTATGGCCAGGAAGCCTATTAGCATTTTATGGCCTTTTTCTGATAAATGTCCATCACCAGAAAACTTATTTGCCCTAAAAGTGTTGTTCTTACTAAAGTTTGGTGCCATTCTCAGAAAGCACTAATTAAGGTTACATTCTTACATAGTAAGGACACAACAATTTATAACAAAGAAAGAGGAGTACAGTAATTTATAACAAAGAGAAAATTCATTAACTCAAAAGTCTAGTATTGCTAACATCAAAGCTATTATATATGTTTTCTACATCCCAATTACATTGATCAACATCCTCCAGGTGCCTAAAAGATAAGGGATATAGAGGCCTGGTGGCAGTCATTAACTCAACAATGAAAACCCTCCAGCAATATAATTTTTAGCTCCTTAAAAAGGGCTCTATATTTTTAAGATTTTTTTTTTTAAGCTTCATGCCTCTTGTAGTTGGGGGGCTGTAAACAATCACATGTGTAGTTGTAAAAGTCCTGGTAAACCTGCCAGGCAAGTTAGAGAGCCATCAGAGGGATTTGAGATGAGACACTCCTTTTATATGCAGGAGATTGTTAACTGGAGCTATAAGTTAACTTTTTCCAGAGAAAGGTGGTCGGGGATAGCCTCTGTTAATGTCAGAAACATTGGTGAAAGTCATAAAATAATAAGACAGACAAATTCTGGTTTGGGGGTAGATGCTCGTGCAGGCCCAGAAGGGTTTCCTCGAGGCCTGATCTCATCTTTGCCTATCAGGCCTCTTCCTCATGACCTTTGCCATGGGCTCCCCATGCTGGCTCTCGTTGTCAAGTGAAAATCTGGCTTAAAGCTCAACATTCAAAAATCTAATATCATGGCATCTGGTCACATCACTTCACCTAAAATAAATGGGAAAAAAGTGGAAACAGTGACAGGCTTTATTTTCTTGGGCTCCAAAATGACTGTGGATGTTGACTGGAGCCATAAAATTAAAAAAAAAAACACGTGTTCCTTGGGGAAAAAAGCTATGATAAGCCCAGACAGTATGTTAAAAAGCAGAGGCATTACTTTGTACACAAAATTTCATATATCCAAAGCTATGGTTTTTCCAGTATTCATGTACAGATGTGACAATTGGACCATAAAGAAGGCTGAGTAACAAAGAATTTTTTTTTTTAACTATTTGAACAAAGATGTGTTTGAACTGTGTTGCTAGAGAAGACTCATTAGAGTCCCTTGGCCAGCAAGGAGAGAAAACCAGTCAATCCTAAAGGAAATCAGCCCTGAATATTCATTGGAAGGACTGATGGTAAAGTTCCAGTATTTTGACCACCTGATGTGAAAAGCCAACTCATTGGAAATGACCCTGATACTGGGAAAGATTGAGGGCAGGAGGAGAAGGGGATGATAGAGGATGAGATAGTTGGATGAAATCACTGAATCAACGGACATAAGTTTGAGCAAACACTGGAAGATGGTAATGGATAGGGATGCCTGGCATGTGATAGTCCATGAGTTGGCAAAAAATCAGACCTGGCTGAGTAAGTGAACAGCAAATGTACATATTCATAAACAAGTATATTTTGACTGTCTACTCTGACAAAAACAATTCCAGGCCCTGAGAACAGTGCACATATGAGGACCAAAAATTTGCTTCTTTGCTGGAGCTCATATTTTTTTTGGGGGGGGATTTTTATCTTTATTGCTGCCTTTTTGCTATTACTTTATTGCTTTCATCATCACTTATTTTTTTTTATTTATTTATTTATTAAATTACAATACTGTATTTGTTTTGCCATACATTGACATGTATTAGCCACAGGTGAACACAATCTCCCAATGCCGAAGCCCCCTCCCACCTCCCACCCCACACCATCTACCTGAATCATCCTGTGCACCAGCCCCATGCATCCTGCATCCTGCATTGAACATAGACTGGCGCTTCATTTCTTACAAGATAGCTCATATTTTAAAGGGATAACAAAGAAGAATATATAATTCCAAGGAGGCAGTAAATGAAAGGAAATCAATATGGGAAATAAGATTGACAGCAGAGTGTTACTTTACATAGGATGTCTCTAGCAGTGACTTGAGAAGGTCTATTTATAGAGTGAGGTCTAAACAAAGCAAAATCAAGTTGTTTGACTAGATTGGAAAAGTATTTCAGGAAGGAGAGAAAATATATACAGAAACTTTGAGGAAAGAGAATGTCTGGGGTTCTTAAGAATCTTGGCAAAACCAATAAAATATTGTAAAGTAATTAGCCTTCAATTAAATAAATTTATATTTAAAAAAATGATCTTAATTCTTAAGAAACAGCTAGTAAAACAGTGTGACTGGATTAGAAAACTAAGATAATTGGGCTTCCTTGGTGGCTAAGATGGTAAAGAATCTGTCTGCAATGTGGGAGACCTGGATTTGATCCCTGTGTTGGGAAGATAGTCTGGAGGAGGGCATGGCAACCCATTCCAGTATTCTTCCCTGAAGAATACCAAGGAGCCAGTCTGTGGGGTTGCAAAGAGTCCAGTAGAACTGAGCAAGATCATATTTTAAAGGGAAAACAAAGAAGAATATATAATTCCAAGGAGGCAGTAAATGAAAGGAAATCAATATGGGAAATAAGATTGACAGCAGAGTGTTACTTTACATAGGATGTCTCTAGCAGTGACTTGAGAAGGTCTATTTATAGAGTGAGGTCTAAACAAAGCAAAATCAAGTTGTTTGACTAGATTGGAAAAGTATTTCAGGAAGGAGAGAAAATATATACAGAAACTTTGAGGAAAGAGAATGTCTGGGGTTCTTAAGAATCTTGGCAAAACCAATAAAATATTGTAAAGTAATTAGCCTTCAATTAAATAAATTTATATTTAAAAAAATGATCTTAATTCTTAAGAAACAGCTAGTAAAACAGTGTGACTGGATTAGAAAACTAAGATAATTGGGCTTCCTTGGTGGCTAAGATGGTAAAGAATCTGTCTGCAATGTGGGAGACCTGGATTTGATCCCTGTGTTGGGAAGATAGTCTGGAGGAGGGCATGGCAACCCATTCCAGTATTCTTCCCTGAAGAATACCAAGGAGCCAGTCTGTGGGGTTGCAAAGAGTCCAGTAGAACTGAGCAAGCACAGCACAGCTCAACTGACATAAGATTAGAGATGTAGTGGATGGGAAAAATAAACTTTATTAAACTTTGGCTTAACTCTGAGTTCAGAGAACACGATGAGAGGAGAGGAGAAGCAGGTACTGATATTCACTTTAAAAATATTTTCTGGTAACAGAGGAGCCTGTGGGCTAGTCCATAGAGTCACAAAAGAGTCTGACATGATTTAGCAACTAAACAGCAACAAATAGTTATAGAACAGACTGTAGCAGATGAACAGTGAGAGCAGGGAAACCTGTAAGGAGGTACTGTCATAACTGAGGTAAACCACACTGATCATTGGACCAAGGAATTGAGAGTGGAGATTACAGGAAAAGCTTGAACTCTGGATTTGTTTCAAGGTAGACCTGAGAGACTTTCCTGATTAACTCAATTCCCAGTGAGGGAGAAAGGGCAAGTACAAGAAGGACCAAAATGTTTGCCCCAGGTGGTAAGAGCAAGGAAGTTCCTGTTAAATGAGATAAGACAACTATGCAGGGGCTAATTTGGGGGGAGGGGACTGCAAATATCCAGTTTTGAAAATGAAAAGCATGAGAAGAAGCCTATGAGACATTCAAGTAGAAATTTTAATTCTGACAGTGAGAGGTCGAGGGTTCAGGGAAGAAATTATGAGGAGTAATGAATGTTTTTCTTCTTAGTGCATAAATAGCAAATCTAAATATTTGCATAGAATCATATATATATGTATGTAATATGATAAGCACTATGACAGCTATTATTTATTAAAATCGCATTACCATCTACATGTTAAATTTATAGATAAATTCAGAACTGGAAAGAACATTTACCAATCATATTTTGTTGGTTAATTAAAGAAATTAAGAAAAAACAGAGCCTACTTTTAACCTACTTTTACTTTTCTTGCTAAATTGCATAACATATTAAAGATATATATATATATATATATACACATATATATATATATAATTGAATCACTTTGCTTCACACCTGAAACTAATGCAATATGGTAAATCAACTATATGCCAATATAAAATAAGAATAAAACTTAAAAATTAAAATAAAGATCTAGTTGAAAATGAATACCTTTGTAAGAGCTTCTTCAGACTTTGCAAAAATAAAAATACTAGTAAAAAAACTAAAAAATAATTAAGAATGAAAATTCTCTGATACTCTTAATTTATGCTCTGATAGACTCTTCTTTTCAGATAGTTGACAAAATTTAATTTCTCCTTTTAAGAACTTTATTATCATTTATTTTCTCTGGATCGATCTTTCTTTAAATTTCTCCACATTGCTTTAATAGATAATGAATAAAACTGTGAACATATTGATTGAATCCAGCATATCACTGCATACACGTCACCTGAAAAAATTCAAGTGTGCTGATGAATTCTAGAAATGTTATCTACTTTATTCATGTCAATATTTAATTTTAAAATTTAGATTAGACTTAGTAACTCATTTTTATTTTACAAAACATTAGTATTTTAATTACATGACTGTATAATCTTGGATATAAACTGTGCCATCTTAAGATACTTCCTGATATTCTGTGAATATAAGCTTATTCATATATATATATATATATATATGGATATATATATATATATCGGAGAAGGCAATGGTAACCCACTCCAGTACTCTTGTCTGGAAAAGCCCATGGACAGAGGAGCCTGGTAGGCTGCAGTTCATGGGGTGGCTAGGAGTCAGGCACGACTGAGCGACTTCACTTTCACTTTTCACTTTCATGCATTGGAGAAGGAAATGACAACCCACTCCAGTGTTCTTGCCTGGAGAATCCCAGGGATGGGGGAGACTGGTGGGCTGCCGTCTATGGGGTAACACAGAGCTGGACACGACTGAAGCGACTTAGCAGCATATATATATATATATGCTTCTGTGTATCATATATACAAATCATATGTGCCCATACATATGTTCAAAAACTCATCTAAACAGAAAATAAACGAAGAAGAATTAAACTTCAGGAATATTATACGTTTAAATACAGAACTTCTAGAAATATACTTTCCATAATATTCAGTCTTGTGAGAACTGATATATTGAGATGGATGAAAAGGCTGTGAGGAGTTGTAACTTATACTAAATTTCTTGCTTCTGTCTAGATAGAAAATGTGATTTTTTTTTTTTTTGAGCGGTACACACTTTTTCAGTATAAAATTTATTGCTATAAATACCACTTTAGTAAATGAGGCCAACATTTTTGCCAAGGACATAGACTTGTAACTTTGAGAACAGATTAAGAAACCCATTCTTAGACTCAAAGATTTCCCTGGTGGCTCAGCTGGTAAAGAATCTGCCTGCAAGTCCCTGATGACATATGATGTTGAAAATTTTATGTTTGTTTACCATCTGTATATGTTCTTTGATAAAGGTGTGTGTCCAGGTCTTTTAGTTGATTTTTAATTTAGTTGTGTATTTTTTTTCTTATTATTAAGTTGAAAGTTCTTTGGATAATGATCCTATATCAGATGTATCTTGCAGTATATTATTTAATATAAAATAAATTATTGTTAAAAATGAATCAAAGCACAGGGTTTGAAATTTTAGTTTTTTAATCATCTATTTTTATCCCAGTTCAGTTAGTTCAGCAGCTCAGTCATGTCCAACTCTTTGCAACTTCACAGACTGCAGCACTCCAGGCTTCCCTGTGCATCACCTACTCCCAGAGCTTACTCAAACTCATGTCCATCCAGTCTATGATGACATCCAACCATCTCATCATCTGTCATCTCTTTTTCCTCCCACCTTCAATCTTTCCTGGCATCAGGGTCTTATACTATGAGTCAGTACTTCACTTCAGGTGGCCAAAATATTGGAATTTTAGCTTCAGCATCAGTACTTCCAATGAACATTCATGATGGATTTCCTTTAGGATGGACTGGTTGGATCTCCAAGGTACTCTCAAAAGTCTTTTCCAACATCACAGTTCAAAAGCATCAATTCTTTGATGTTAAGCCTTCTTTATGGTCTAATTCTCTCCTCCACACATGACTACTGGAAAAACCATAGCTTTGTTTAAAAAGACCTTTGTTGGCCAAGTAATGGCTCTGCTTTTTATTTTTTTATTTTTATTTATTTTTTAATTTATTTTTTTAATTACAATACTGTATTTGTTTTGCCATACATTGACATGTATTAGCCACAGGTGAACACAATCTCCCAATGCTGAAGCCCCCTCCCACCTCCCACCCCACACCATCTACCTGAATCATCCTGTGCACCAGCCCCATGCATCCTGTATCCTGCATTGAACATAGACTGGCGCTTCGTTTCTTACAAGATAGTATATGTTTCAATGCCATTCTCCCAAACCATCCCACCCTTTCCCTCTCCCCCAGAGTCCAAAAGTCCGTTCTATACCTCTGTGTCTCTTTTGTTGTCTCACATATAGGGTCATCATTACTATCTTCTAAATTTCATATATATGTGTCAGTATACTGTATTGGTGTTTTTCTTTCTGGCTTACTTCACTCTGTATAATCGGTTCCAATTTCATCCATCTCATTAGAACTGAGTCAAATTTATTCTTTTTAAGGGCTGAATAGTACTCCATTGTGTATATGTACCACGGCTTTCTTATCCATTCATCTGTTGATGGACATCTAGGTTGCTTCCATGTTCTGGCTATTATGAACAGTGGTGCGATGAACATTGGGGTACATGTGTCTCTTTCAATTCTGGTTTCCTCAGTGTGTATGCCCAGCAGTGGGATTGCTGGGGCTCTGCTTTTTAATATGCTGTCTAAGTTTGTTATAGTTTCTCTTCCAAGGAGCAAGCATCTTTTAATTTCATGGCTGGAGTCAACATGTACAGTGATTTTGGAGTCTCCCAAAAATAAAATCTCTCAAATTTTCCATTCTTTCCCCATCTATTTGCCATGGAGTGATGGGACCAGATGCCATGATCTTAATTTTCCAAATGTTGAGCTTTAAGCCAACTTTTTCACTCTCCTTTTTCACTTTCATCAACAGGCTCTTTAGTTCTTTGCTTTCTCCCATAAGTGTTGTGTCATCTGCATATCTGAGATTTTTGATATTTCTCCTGGAAATCTTGATTCCATCTTGTGCTTCATCAAGCCCATCATTTTGTATGATGTACTGTCATGGTCTTTGTAGACCGGGACCTGGGGACTGGAGTTGACAAGAAGAAGCACGCAGGTGACCCAAGTCTCAAGTGAAACAAGGGTACTTTATTTGCAGAAATGCATGCTTATATATCTTCAATAAAATAATTACTCAGCCATTAAAAAGAATAAAATTCCACAAGTTGCAACAAAATGGATAGTCCTTTAAAAAGGTCGCTGCAGGGAGTCACTGAAGGGAATCCAAGCAGGTGCTCTTTCCCATGGTCTCAGTCCTGAGAACTCTGTGCAGCTCAGCTCATTACTGTTTTTCAGGAACTGATAAGGAACAGAGAGTCCTTGAGAAAAGGCACACAAAGGAATAAAACATATTGGATCTCTTAAAGCTGAACATCCCCTAACAATGAACTCTGCATTTAAGTTGAATAAGCAGGATGACAATATGCAGCCTTGACATACTCCTTTCCCTATTTGGAACAAGTCCGTTGTTCCATGTTTAGTTCTAACTGCTGCTTCTTGACCTGCATACAGATTTCTCTGCAGTCAGGTCAGGAGGCATCTCTTTAAGAATTTTCCAATTTTTTGTCATTTGCACACTTACAGGCATTCAGTTCAGTCAATTAAGTTCAGTGAGTTCAGTTCAGTCGCTCAGTCGTGTCCTACTCTTTGCGATCGCATGAATCGCAGCACACCAGGCCTCCATGTCCATCACCAACTCCCGGAGTTCAAGCAGACTCACGTCCATTGAATCAGTGATGCCATCCAGCCATCTCATCCTCTGTTGTCCCCTTCTCCTCCTGCCCCTAACCCCTCCCAGAATCAGTCTTTTCCAATGAGTCAACTCTTCTCATGAGGTGGCCAAAGTACTAGTTTCTGCTTTAGCATCATTCCTGCCAAAGAACACCCAGGACTGATCTCCTTCAGAAGGGACTGGTTGGATCTCCTTGCAGTCCAAGGGACTCTCAAGAGTCTTCTCCAACACCACAGTTCAAAAGCATCAATCTTTGGCGCTCAGCTTTCTTCACAGTCCAACTCTAACATCCATACATGACCACTGGAATAGCCATAGCCCTGACTAGACAGACATTTGATGGCAAAGTAATGTCTCTGTTTTGAATATGCTATCTAGGTTGGTCATAACTTTTCTTCCAAGGAGTAAGCGTCTTTTAATTTCATGGCTGCAGTCACCATCTGCAGTGATTTTGGAGCCCCTGAAAATAAAGTCTGACACTATTTGCACTGTTTCCCCATCTATTTCCTATGAAGTGATGGGACCAGATACTATGATTTTTGTTTTCTGAATGTTCAGCTATAAGTCAACATTTTCACTCTCCGCTTTCATTTTCATCAAGAGGCTTTTTAGTTCCTCTTCACTTTCTGCCATAAGGGTGGTGTTATCTGTATATTTACAGTTATTGGTATTTCTCTGGCATATTCAGTAGGAATAAGTAGACGTTTTCCTGGAACTCTATTGATTTCTCGATGATCCACCGGATGTTGGCAATTTGATCTCTGGTTCCTCTGTCTTTTCTAAATCCAGCTTGAACATCTGGAAGCTCACAGCTCACCTACCGTTGAAGCCTGGTTTAGAAAGTTTTGAACTTTACCTTGGTAGTGTGTGAGACGAGTGCAATTGTGTGGTAGCTTGAGCATTCTTTGGCATTACCTTTTTGGGGATTGGAATGAAAATTGTCTCTTTCCTGTCCTGTGGCCACTGCTGTGTTTTCCAAATTTGCTATCATATTGAATGTAGCATTTTCACAGTATCATCTTTTAGGATTTGAAATAGCTCAATTAGCTTTGTTCATAGTGATGCTTCCTAAGGTCCACTTGACTTCACATTCTAGGATGTCTGGCTTTAGGTGAGTGGTCACACCATCATAATTATCTGGATCATGAAGATCTTTTTTGTACAGTTCTTTTGTGTAAACTTGCCACCTCTTCTTAATTTCTTCTGCTTCTGTTAGGCCCATACCATTTCTGTCCTTTATTGTGCTCATCTTTGCCTGAAGTGTTCCCTTGGTATTTCTAATTTTATTGAAGTGACCTCTAGTCTTTCCCATTTTATTGTGTTCCTCTATTTCTTTGCCTTGATCACTAAAGAAGGCTTTTTTTTTTTTAATCTCTCTTTGCTATTCTTTGGAACTCTGCATTGAAATGGGCCTATCTTTCCTTTTGTCTTTTGCCTTTAGCTTCTCTTCTTTTCTCAAGTATTTGTAAAGCCTCCTCAGACAACCATTTTGCCTTTTTGCATTTCTTTTTCTTGGGCATGGTCTTGGTCACTGCCTTCTGTACAATGTCATGAACCACCATCCATAGTTCTTCAGGCACTCTATCAGTTCTAATCCCATAAATCTATTTGTCATTTCCACTGTATAATCACAAGGCATTTGATAAAGGTCATACCTGAATGGTCTAGTGGTTTTCCTTATTTTCTTCAATTTAGCTCTGAATTTGGCAATAAGGAATTTGTGATTTCAGCCACAGTTTGTTCCTAGTCTTGGTTTACCTGACTGTATACAGCATATCCATCTTTGGCTGCAAAGATTATAATCAACCTTATTTCAGCATTAACCATCTGGTGATGTCCATGTGGAGAGAGTTTTCTTATGTTGTTGGAAGAAGGTGTCTGCTATGACTAGATAATTCTCTTGGAAAAACTCTGTTAGCCTTTGCTCTGCTTCATTCTGTACTACAAGGCCAAATTTGCCTGTCAGTTCAGGCATCTCTTGACTTCCTATTTTTGCATTCCAGTCCCCTATAATGAAATGGACATATTTTTTGAGTGTTAGTTCTAGAAGGTCTTGCAGGCTTTCATAGAACTGTTCAACTTCAGATTCTACAACATTCCTAGTTGGGACATTGACTTGGATTACTGTGTATTGAATGGTTTGCTTGGTAATGAATAGAGATCATTCTGTCATTTTTGAGACTGCATCCAAGCAGTGCATTTTGGAATCTTTTGTTGACTATGAGGGCTGCTTCATTTCTTCCAAGAGATTCTTGCCCACAGTAGTAGATATAACGTTTATCTTAGTTAAATTCACCCATTCCAGTCCTTTTTAGTTTTCAGATTCTTAAAATGTAAATGTTCTTCTAATTTAACATATTTGAAAATGTTTTATGACTTAGCTCATAGTGAGTCTCCTATATGAACTGTGGGAGCAGTCGATCTAGGGAGCCACATAGTAGGTTTCCCAGTAGCCCTCTTTGCTTCATGGTGAATGGAGCTCACCCTAGTTATTAAAAAAAAAAAATAATATAAGATAAGCATAAGGATTGTGTACTCAGCAAAGTATAAAACTCTTTGGAATCGCTCACTTTACCAAGTATATTTCAGTATCTTTTATAAAGGGTTAATGTTTTTCTTTGTGAAGAAGTATAGTTGAAACTTCTTTGAAATTCATTATTTCTAAGGATAGTAAACAAATTCTGAGCAGAATAGCTCATTTGAAGTCATCATAAATAGAAGTCTGAAGACCATTCCAGATAATTTCAGTTGCTTGGTTGCATAAACCAAATGAAGCTTCCTTGATGGTTTAGATCATAAAGAATTGGCCTGCAATGCAAGAGACCCAGATTCAATACCCAGTTTGAGATGATCCATTGGAGAAGGAAACGGCAACCCACTTCACTTATCTTGCTTGGAAAATCCCATGGACAGAGAAACCTCATAGGCTACAGTCCATGGAGTCACAAGAGTTGGAGAAGACTTAGCACCTTAACCACCACCATCATAAATCATTTTTTTTCTTGGCTACATAAGTATAATTTGACTGGCTAAAGGACGATTTTAGACCATTATTTTGTACAAATGACAGCACTGAGTACCATTACATTTATAGAATAACTCTTTGTATATATTAAAATATTCAATATATTTTAATTTTTGAATTATCATATTTTGGAAACATTAACCAAATGCCTAAGTCAATTGATGTTGATTATACTGCTTTTAAAATTCTGGTGTAACAGTAGTTATTATCATTGGTCCAAACATTTATGTTTCATTCCTTTAGCTGTAGGTATGGGTTCATATTTATTTACTCCATCAATGTAGGAGTGATGATGAAAGATATTAAATCATGAATATTTCACTTTATATACTAACTTTCACTTTTGATATTTAGATGATTCTACAATTGCTTTCCTTGTCTTTGGCTCTCATCTCTTCAATCTATTATTTTTCCTATTGTGTTATACTATAAAATGCTGATTACTTCCTGTTGGGGAAATGTAATTAAAAGCAAAATCTCCCAACCCAGCAAACCTTTCCACAAAGGTAGTATATATTTTTAATATTGAATAAACATTCAGTTCAGTTCAGTTCAGTCACTCAGTCGTGACAGACTTTTTGTGACCCCATGAATCACAGCACGCCAGGCCTCCCTGTTTATCACCATTTCTCGGAATTCACTCAGACTCACGTCCATCGAGTCCGTGATGCCATCCAGCCATCTCATCCTCGGTCGTCCCCTTCTCCTTCTGTCCCCAATCCCTCCCAGCATCAGAGTCTTTTCCAATGAGTCAGCTCTTCCCATGAGGTGGCCAAAGTACTGGAGTTTCATCTTTAGCATCATTCCTTCCAGAGAAATCCCAGGGTTGATCTCCTTCACAATGGACTGGTTGCATCTCCAACCCATAATAATTGTAATCATCTCAGGAAATTAAATAGAAGATTATAAAGGCAGAGAGGAATTTTATCTACTTATACAGCCAAGAAATTACAACCCATTACATGTGTGCATGTTAAGCAGCTTAGGTCACGTTCTACTCTTTGTGATGCTATGGACCATAACCTCCTAGGTTCCTCTGTCCCTGGGATCCTCCAGAAAAGAATACTGGAGTGGGTTGCTATTTCCTCCTCCAGGGGATCTTCCTGACCCAGGGATGGAAACTTTATCTCTTACTTTTCTTGCACTGGCAGCTGGGTTCTTTACCACTAGAGCCACCTGGGAAACCCAACCCATTTAATACATGGATTCAAATTAACTCTTTCTCAAGTAAGGTCTTTATAGCCCCATTTGCTCTTCTTAAATATCTGATTCATGGAAACTGAGATGACCACCTGTATTAGCTAACTGCCTTTATACAAAACAATGTTTAATTTTTTGTATCTTTATTACAAGAGGTAGCTTTGCAATTTAGGAACTTACCAGATAAAGTTAGGCTCTTACCCTTGCAAAGAAATGGAGAAATTGGTTTGCTTTTTTTCTAGATGATTAAATTTCAAGGAGGTGGTTCCAGGTCCATGAAAAAGACATTTTGGGGCACTGAGCTGGCAAGAGATTTATTTAGCTTTTAAAAAGATTTACATACATTTCAAAGAGATGGAAAAAGAAAATTTCCTGGGAAACAGAAGTAGGGAAAAGTTTCTTTCCTTTTTTTTTTTTTTTCTCACCAGAGAGGATTAAGCCTCTTATTTTCAATTTTTACTTTCTCTTACACTACTTGACCCCATAAGAGGATTCAAGATGCTTCTGTGGACCACACGCAATTACTGGGTCTTGAACACTGCATTTTTACTTAAACATAGAAATAGCATTTTGTCATAGCCATCTGTTAATTTATAAAAATGTAAATATAGATGATAATTTTGAGGGAAAATGCCAAAATATATATTATTTATATACTTAACTATAACTAGAGATGATCACTTTGAAAATGATAAAATATTCATAGATATAGATCACTTTGTTTTTTAAAATAATAGTATGAAGTCATTCAAGAAGATAAACAATAAAGACACCTGGAAACCTTTCTTTTATTTCCTTTAAGGATGGATAAGGCCACTTGAAAGTAGAAGAATACATATTCAAAGCTATAATAATAATAAAAATAGAATATATTTGAAAGTTTTGGAGGTAAATTATTATTAAACCATTGATTATAGTTATAAATGTAAGTGTGCATGATGATGAGGCTGTGCTGTGAAAAATATGTATAAACTATATCAAAATAAATATATATGTAGTGTGTGCTCAATCATGTCTGATTCTTTGTGACCCTGTGAAATATAGCCCACCAGGCTCCTCTCTGTCCATGTGATTTTCCAGGCAAGAATATTGGATTGGGCACCATTTCCTTCTCCAGACTGAGGTATCAAACCTGTGTCTCTTCTGTTTCCTGCCTGGACATGCAGATTCTTTACCACTGAGCCACTTGACCCTGTTGTAAAATGATGCTGTCTTCACTTATTGAGTTGCTATCAGATGGCTGGCATGTATCCTTACTGTAAGTATTACCTACAGAGAAGAAAATATGTACTTCAAAATGAAAAGAGTTGACTTAGATATGTAGTGTGTTAGACAAAAGCAGTTATTACCATTGGACTAAAAACTAAATCTACACTGAAACAAAAGGAAAATGAGACATTAAAAATCAACATTTTTCAATATGTAATCTAGAAACCTGCAATTTAGAAGAAATAAAGTCAACAACAAATGTATAAAAACTAATTTATAGAAATGTAAAGCTTCCAAATTTCAAATACTAAAAAACGATAAAATAAGAAAATAGTAGTAGCAAATACAACAGAATCAGATTAAACTGTTAAAGGTGGTATTATGGTTGAATTGAAGGAATTTGGGTGTTCCCTACTCACTTTAGTCTTAGTTGTTTCTGTCTCTAGTCTTATTGTGATCTCTGTTGCTGCATTAATGTCTGCTGCATTAATGACCCAATATTCAGGGTCCTGTGAAGGCACCTTACTGAGAGCACAAAGCTCCCTGGATTTGGTGATGTTCCTCATCTGATGAAACACTAATACTGGGAAAAGCAGTCTGAGTCACAACTATGCTTCTCTCTTCTCCAAGGGTATGGCTGAGAATGGAGAAAAAATAATGACTACCAGTTGCAGGGAATTTACTGCACTTACTGTGTGTTGGTCACTGTGTTCAACACTTTATCAGGATCTCCTAAAAGCCATCCTGGGACACTGGTTGTATCATCAATATTATCAATGTATAGATGAAGATAATTGGGGATTATCCAAGATCATACAGATAACTAATTGTGGATTCAGGATATGGGTCCAATTGATGCTAGACTAAGCCTGTGTCCTGTGCTTCTTTCTTGGCTGCTGTGCTAAGACTAGCAGGTGACTGAAATGACTTAACACACACACACATGCACACCTACTTGCCGAGTGACACAATGGTAAAGAATCTGCCTGCTAATGCAGGAGACTCAAGAGACACATATCTGATCCCTGTGTTAGGAAGGTCCCCTGGAGTAGGGAGTGGCTACCCAGAGAAGACTCTTGAGACTCCCTTGGACTGTAAGGAGATCCAACCAGTACACCTAAAGGAGATCAGTCCTGGATGTTCATTAGAAGGACTGATGCTGAAGCTGAAACTCCAATACTTTGGCTACTTGATACAAAGAGCTGACTCATTTAAAAAGACCCTGATGCTGGGAATGATTGAGGGCAGGAGGAGAAGGGGACGGCAGAGGATGAGATGGCTGGATGGCATCACTGACTCGATGGACGTGAGTCTGAACTCCGGGAGTTGGTGATGGACAGGGAAGCCTGGTGTGCTGCGATTCATGGGGTCGCAAAGAGTCAGACATGACTGAGTGACTGAACTGAACTGACTGACCCACTCTAGTATTCTTGGCTGGAAAATTCTATGACAGAGAAGCCTGTCAGGCTACAGTCTATGGGGTCATAAAGAGTCAAATGCGACTGAACACACACACATACTTGCCAAGTCTCTCTAACACTATATGTGTATGTATATGGATAATAGATAAAGCCACCACTGCCAATGCTGAGACTTCACTTCAGCTGTGCTCTCATTTGAGCCACTCTCCTTCCCAGTTGTGTAAGTTATAGTACATTAAACTTGAACACTCTCCTCATCCAATAATTCATATCATATGCCTTTAAGGTTACATCTCCTTTGGTTGGACTTTTATTTGCAGTATTTATCATCAGAACTTGGACAAAATAAAGGAACATAAGCTAATAACAAACATGACAGACAGCTACCACATTTTTTTCAACCTCCTCTTTCTCTGTTTTCTTCTTCCAAGAAAATCTGTGAGTCTTCTGTGAAAGGAGATGGGGAAACCATTATCTTCAGATATGTCTGGATTCTAAATTAAACTCAAGGTATATTATGCCAGCTTGCCAAAACTGCTATAGTACATCTCTAAATACTTTTTTCTATAATGCTAATATAGCATCTATACTATATTACGGGTTATAGCTTAATATGGTATTAAAATTAATTTAATAAGAATTAATTAGTATAATTTAAGTACTATGCATACAAGTTTATGTATAAATTCATACTTATTTAAGCATTTTGATGAATTGCCTGATCTCTTGATCTTTATTTATTTGTTTTTTTAGTTCTTAGCTGCAGAAAATTTCTAATTCTCAATTTTATGACCAATATTTG